>CAEFZY010033330.1:0-42537 GCA_903066815.1 Brachyrhaphis roseni | reverse complement strand
GACAAGGACCCGACAGAGAACAAAGACAACGGAGGGACTAAATACACAGGGAGGCAATCAGGGAAACAAGACACACCTGGCAGTAATCAAGGGAGGACGGGACAACAGGGAAACTAATAGACACAGAGAACTCGAACATAAACA
Organism: Brachyrhaphis roseni; assembly: GCA_903066815.1. Classification (NCBI taxonomy): domain Eukaryota; kingdom Metazoa; phylum Chordata; class Actinopteri; order Cyprinodontiformes; family Poeciliidae; genus Brachyrhaphis; species Brachyrhaphis roseni. The sequence continues at coordinate 42,393 of CAEFZY010033330.1, read as the reverse complement.
CAGAAAAAACACCGAACACTCAAAATAAAACACACAGAGAACACGGAACATGACACAAACGTGTGAACACTGATGTATAGCAGCCTACTTTGTTCTTGTTTATATATATATATATATATATATATACACACACACACACACTTTGGGTTTGCAAATGCAGCCTTTTGCTAGAAAATCTTCATAGAAAACGACTGTTGCTTGTTTTTATCATGATAAAAACATGTTTTAAGTCTAATTAAATCAATGGACTTAGTTTATTGGATTAATCACCTTTAAGTCAGTTTCCACATGCTGCTTCTCCATTTCTCATTGTTGTCAATCATCCCATTGCTCTCCTTGTGCCCTGTGGCAACTCTGTCACAGATATCAGAGACTCCACCATGCTAGCATCTTTACCCACAGTAACAACCAGCCTTTGTCTTCGGTTTGTCTGTTTCGCTTGCTTGCTGATGTTTAGAGCAATGCTTGAGCATGAAATGGCAGAAAATATGAAGCTGAGTTTTGTTTTCTCTCACAACACCAAGTTGTTTTTTTCTCCTGCTGGGTTTTCTTTAGACTGCACAAGTGCCATGTTTTACTATTTAAGTAATATGTGCTTAATTCTTGTGATTTTGACATCTTTTCTGAAAGTAGATTTTGTTTGTAGACAAAAAAAACTGTTACTACTTTAAACATGCGCATTATTTTTAGCCATAACACTTTTTATAGGGACCTGATCTCACCTCAACTTAAATCTAAAGTAGAATATGAATAAATTATTCAGTGGGATGAAAACTCTCACAGGTAGATGCAAAGTGAAGAACTGATACGGTTTTTATTAAGCATATGTTTAAACGGAAAACTAGCTTCTGTTTATATTAATTTAAATCAAGTCTAGGGCGATTATTTTAGTAATAGAGTAATCTATCGATTATTTTTATGATTAATCAAGTATTCTAATTTTAAAAATTAAGTAAAACATTGGTAATTTCACCATTATAGTGGGATTACACCATCAGCCCAATTTTTCATATTTGCGCATCCCCAACTATTACTTTTCTGCAGCATAGAAAACTAACCTGTAACTTAGTGGTTCCCAAAGATTTTCTTCTGGGTCCCCCTATGGATTACAATAAAATCCCCCCCCCAAAAAAAATAAATCAACTGGGCACACATCGTTCAGCCAGACATAAACCTAAACACATATTTTGTTTTCAAGCTCCACTGAAGTTTATTTCACACTTCAGGTTGCAACAAAACAAACTACAAACCGTCTTTACAGTGAAACACTTTTGTGTAACTGTTTTATTATTTTGTCATTCATCCATACCGCTTCCCGCGCCCCCCCCCCCCTGCAATGGCACGGCGCCCCCTGATCAAGTCTTCATTCTAAAAACAAAAACAATTTGCTTCATGTAGGTTAAGACAGGAAAATGAGGGGCAGAAATGCTGGTGGAAACTTTAACAGAAGAAAACAGAAAAGTGTCCTGTTGCACCTCTGGCAGGACAAACACTAAAACAGGTATCAGTTGGCCTGTTGCAAAAAGCAATAAATCAATTAATCGCGTAATAAATTAAAATGAGCTCAGTAATTTCCATTTGCGTGATTTATCGTTTGTCCCTTTCTCTCTCTTTTTACCAAAAAATGGATGATATGTTTTCAATCCGGTGCTTTGGTCTCAACTAGCCATTTTTTTGACAGATTATTTCGTTTACAGAGACTTTATAGTTAATTTTATTTGTTGTTTCTGTTGTTTTTGAATATTTAAGGTGTCTTCCAGTTGCAGTGTTAAATGTTCATTAGAATTCAAAATGTATTGATTTTTCATTATGTGTTACATCATTATGGCAGTTTTTACCATTATATTAGTTGAAAATGATCTAGAATGACAAAATTAACGCAATAATTACTGAAGCATTTTATTGTTCAGCAAAATATTATTGTGTCAAACCTGGTCTCAGGAAACAGTTTTTCAGCTGCAGTTTTCTCCACTTTGCATCAAAACAATGATGACTGCCTGCTGTGCTTTAGAGAAAACTATTTCAAACACAAGACTACAGTTATTAACAAGAACTACTGGCTTTTTTATAGCAATTAGTGTGCTAATGATATTGTGTATAAAAATAATCCACCCTCACATCTCTTGTTTCTGTCGCACTTAAATGTTCTCACACAAATCAAAGAAAATTTAATGCATAAGTATTGTGGTAGCTCTGTGATTTACAGTTCAGCCTCCCTAATTGGGATAAAGCTATAGTTTCTATAAATCTCGGTAAACAAGCATTTAATTGCCTGCTGCGATTACGAATCTTTGTGAAATTCATGTAAATCCACCTAATATCCTCTGAAGTTAAGTTGTGAAAAGCTCAGAGTCCCCATGACACAGTTTGTTGTTTCCATCCGATGGGGGGTGGCGAGATTGAGCCGTGGTGATTTAGCCATCATGTCAGCAGAATATTGATGCCTCCGCAGCTCAAATGGGGAAATTATAAAGCACACGCCAGGAAATGCATCTTAATTGCTGCTTAACTGGGCATCTTCATCAGAAACGGGGAGAAATGGTGGGCCACGTCCCCATATGATTCAGAGAAAACGGATAGATGAGTTAACACTCCTCTGCAGCACTCTATAGAGGAGAGACAAATGAGCTCATAAAGAAAGGCTCTAATAGAGGGCTGCTCTGTGAATATGGGGGAGCGGGAGGCGCTGTAACTACAGGAGAGTTTTCCGTTTAGGAGACAATTTCTTTCGTTACGGAGGGATATCCTGTTAGCTTTTTTTTCTCATGTAGCATCTGTGTGCTGCTGTTTTCTTTTATTTCATCAAGACTCCCAACACATTTCAGGAGTCAGAAAGACGAGAGCGGTCGCCTCAACACCAAACGAGAGAGAGCAGTAACCAACCAGGTGCATTTTCCCACCGCATTCGCAAAGAAGGAAACTTCAGCAAGTTGAGACACGCTGCTGTTGGAGTTGATTATTTGTCAGGGTGGTTGTGTTGCTGCTCGGCGCTCAGTTGACACAAACACGGTAAACTGTTAGCACACCCGGCCTGACCCTGCTAAAACGCCTTTGGGTGCCTGGCTGACAATAAAGCCTTGTTATAATTGGTTTATTGCTGTGTTCCTCCTCTTATTGTGGAGGGGAAGGTTCAGGTTACAGTCACTGTGACACGGAGCAATATAGCTGGCTTCAGGCACAGTAGAGCAGTGAGGTGTAGCTTTTAGAAATCAGTAGAAATGTTAAAAATATATTACAATGGTCAGATCTTGAAACAGACTTTGGTATAATATTAATTTGCAGTTGTGAAATGATCTATCTATTATTTTTGATTAAGTCAGGGGTTTCAAACTCATTTTCATTTTGGGTAATATCAAAAATCTGAATGTTCTTAAAGGGCCAGTTGTGCCAGAATGTATTGATAAATCCACTAAACAGCTAAATGATCAATAGATAGATGTTTTTCTTTTGTTGATGTAATTTGGAGTCTAAAGGGTCACATAAAGAGCTACGGCGGGCCACATTTGGCCCCTGGGCCTTGAGTTGGACACATGCGGCTTAAGTGGAAGAATGAAATGCAGTATATTGGTCCAAGATTTCTAAACTTGACACCTTGAAATTGGCATCACGTCATCACAACAATAACTGCTCTTCCATTGAGTACATAATTGGGCAAATTGGAATTATGAAACTAAATTTGCTCAATGGAATGGTTTTTGAATTCGGACCAAAAAAGCCAAAATACCTACGTCTTGGTTTGAGTAAAGTGAACTCTGGTGCAGTTTGAATGCTTATGTGAATGCAAGCGGACTGGAGAACAATTTAATGGCAGGAAACTGTCGCCGGACATTCTGGGTAAATAAAACTAAAACAAACGCATGAGCCTCGCGCTAACGAAAGAAATATCTTGTAGTCTTTTGCCAAAGACAAGAGAAATCCTACAATGCTAACAAGTAACGATACTCCATTTCTGTTTACATTTCGAGAAGAAGGAAGTTGCGGTCAGTGTCTTCTGAGGTTTTCATGTTGTTTCCATCAGTGGTTCTTGGTGCAGCGCCCCCACAGGTGAGGAGGGGAACACAGTTCCTTTCACACAGTTCAGTGTTAAAGTTGAAAATGTAACAAATGTTGTGATTTTGGTCCCCAATCGAACCGAATCTACGGGACTATCAGGTGTGAAAACGCCCTCAAAGCAGCCATCCTTTTGTTCTCTTGCCTTTTTTGTTGTTAAACCTTTGTAGGTTTTCACCTGCAGTGTCCTCTCTGTTCGTTCAGAGCCGCGCGGAGATAAATGAGCCAGATGTCTTCAAAGAGACGATGTGCTTCATCTACAGAAGCAAGACGCCCAACCTGGACAAGATGGCCGATGACCTGCTGGCTGCAGCTGACGAGGTGGACAATGTGTGAACTTACACCTGTTACACTCTAGACATCCTGCACTCATCAGCCATGATGTTGAACTTCTTGTCTGCTATTAAAATCAGACTTTCAGACGTTTAAATCATTTGCTTTGGTGCCCCTGGCTCAACTTTCTTATTTGTTTCTAATTAGCATTTCAGCCTGATGGCACATGTAAGATATTTTTATAGTCTGTTTGTTTAAAATTGCACCCAAGAATAGTTTCATAAACCTGCAAACGCCACATTAAAGTTTCAGTAAGTGTATACATTAATAATCTCAACTGAAACTAAAAATAAGCCAATTAATTATGTCCCTTCTTCTGTGTTGTTTATCATATATAAGAAGTGTTAAAAAAAAAGACAGTTAACTTTTAATAACTGTAGAAAAATAGATAAAAAAGTTCTCTAGTAGTACATAGCCATGTTTTTATTGCGTTTACGCTTTGTGACAGAGTTTAAACGGTGACCTGCAGATTGAAGTCCCACTAAGCAAATAAGAAAAAGGAATGATTAACATAAAGCATAACCAGTGTGTTATTTTTCTATCTGAAAAATGAGGCATAAAACATTTAACAACTCCACAGTTAGAAAATACGGTGGAGACAATAGTGAACAATATCTTAATTTCCTGACACTAGAATGAAAACTTGTCGAATAAGTCATTGATTATTTTCAAACTAATAAATATTAATAATAACTAAACAATGGGATGTGAACGAAACATGTCCAAGTAACCCAGCACTTTATAGAAATGTACAGGTGTAGAAAATACACATATTTACTGTAAAATGCAGTGGAATAGTGTAAAATGGACGTTCTTGAGCTTTACATCATGTTATAATGTTATTCCTGGAGTTTTGCTTTGATTCTTTTATGTCTATTTGAGAAATCCTTTAGTCTCCATGGCAACCATTCAGCTGTGAAAATGCCTGGTTGGACCGAGCCCTGCCTTTGAGACTCAGCTCCTCCTCAGAGCTGCAGTTTCCAAGCTTCACGACTCCACCACTCGGCTCCTTCAGACTAGCCAGCAGCAATTAGCAAACACCTGGTGCTGAGCTCGTTATAGGAGCTGCTTCTCAGTGAAACGCTGGAAAAGGGTTAATGGTGGATCGATGTTGTGATGACTTCCTGCAGGCGGAGTTTCAGAAAGAGCAGTTCTTAAAGCGACAGACGGCCAAATTTAAGGTGTTAATTTACAAAGTCATGTTTCTTTTAGTATCTAAAGTTAACATAGTTACTTGATTGTGTTATAAAATGACTGGAAAACACATAATGCTGCCTCTTTAAGTGACAGTAGAGCAAACTTTAGCTGCATTTTACAACCAATATGCACAAAATTAAAATTAAAATTATGAGATTTTTCAAAATTGCAGTGTTTCCATTAAGAGAATTTATTTTCTTACTCCAATTTGCAGAATGTTATGGTCAGTGGAAATGCAGATGCTGACATCTGCAGATTCCAGAAACAACTTTTGCCCTAAACAGTCAATGGCCTGAAACTGAAGTGTAGCCACTCAACTTAATTTCTTTATTCTGTATTTAAACTCCTCCACATTTTTCCTATCATTTCTCCTTCTGTTTGCATAATTATTTTCTCCTTCTCTGTCATATTTTCCCTCCCTTCAGTTGAATCCTCGCTGTTTCTGCAGGGAAGTAATTCTGTCTGTGTATCATTACGCGGTGCAGCAGTAGCCGTCGGTGACGCTGCTGTTTAAGTAATTTAGTTTACCTGCCGTGTGTCGGCAGAGACTCTTGTCTCCTCTCTGACCTGCGCAGCGGCAGGACGCACGATTTCAACTTCACCAGCATCTCAATTACATGCTTTAAATAATTAGAGCATTTATCTGCTTTGTCACCTACAAAGCAAAATGTTATTTTTTACTGACGAGCTGCATTTTCTGTTTTGCGATGAGTTCCTTTCAGACAGTTTAGTCACATCATGTTTGGCCATTTAATAATAAACTTCAGCTAAAGCTGGTAATTATGCTGCAAGCTGCCTTTTTAGAGAAGAAGGTGCTTATTAGCATCAATAGCTGCTGTTTTAGTCTACAGAGAGGGGATTTATCCAGTGTTTCTGCAAACAAAAGCTTCCCCTTGGTCACCATCTAATTTGCTTATTATCTTCCCTGTGTTTTCTTAATTCTCTGTCTCATAGCCAGACACATCTCCCATCCTTTTGTTCTGCTCTCTCTTACCTTTTTTTCTAGCTTTACTCCGTCTCCTGGCCCTCTTACCTCCTCTCCCGTCTCCCCTCTCTTTTCCTCGCCTTTATTTCTCTGCTGTTCTGTGCTTAAGAGCTCATGTGTGCCGAAAGGTGTTCAGTAATGCAGATTTCAGCCCCTAATCCCTGTCATTAATTGTGGTTATGGGCGTTATGACAGTTTAATTTTCGACTGCGCTGTTGTGGCGCTGGGAAAATTGGCCACGGGGGACTCCTGGCCAGCAAAGCGCTATCAACCCTCCTCCTGCGGACACAATCGACAGCAACAAAAGCAGCAAAACAAAAATCAATTTGGAGGGTGAATATCGAAAACAGACGGCCGCAGAGGAACCAATAATCCTGCCCCCAGCAGCCCCTCAACCTCTTTCCAGACCCGCTTCTTACAGCCATTTAGTGAAGACAGTCGGAGTTCGTTTTAGTGCAGCTCTGTCTCGTTTATTTATCGTCCCCAGGGATGACGCAAAGAGTCAAGAGCGCAACTCTCCTTATCCACTTTGTTTATTAACTTAACCCAGTAAGACCCAGACCTGTAATATTTCTATTTTAAGAAAAAAAAATTACAAATATTGACTTTTCTTCTGGTTTTTCACCCAAACTTAGAGACTGAAATGATCACAAAATACGACGTGCAGCTCCTCCGTTGTGTTCTCTAACTAGCAGAGTTGACCAGTAATTAGTTACATGTACTTGAGTAGCTTTTTTGAAAAAATGTACATTTATGAGTATTTTTACTACTCTGTACTTTTTACTTTTACTGGAGTAATTTGATTATGAAGTATCTCTACTAGTAAAATTTCTGGATTTTTTACCCACTGAGCAAAAAACAAACATGTTTTAACCAAAAATACACCAGACACAAAACTGCAGTTTTGTTAAAGTTTAATACATTTTTTATTGATGGAAACTGATTTGGTAAAATTTTATTTTGCCTAATTTTGTTATTTTTTGTTACTTTTATGAATTACTCTCATTTTGATCCTTAAAATACCAAACTTTCCACTTAACCTTAGAGTTTGGTCCGTATGGTGAAGTCATTTTTAAATATTAAATGATTGATCATTTGATCAGTTACTGAGTACTTGAGCAGGATTTTTACCACATACTTTTTTGCTTTTTAGTAATTTCTACTTTTTACTTTTACATGAGTAAAAATATGCTGAAGTAGTTCTAGATTTACTTGAGTAGTATTTGGGTCCTCCATCCACCTCTCCTAACTAGTGAACTATATCACAGTAGAAGACCTTATTCATTCATCGTCTCTCATATTTTCATTCTTTGTCGATCCCAACAGCAGCCATTTTGTGGATATATTTCTCTCTGGCACGTTGGTCATGAGTCTCCTTGTATTTTCTTTTTGTTGCTCTGGAAGCCATGGATCCTCTGCGCGGTTGCCTACTAAGATGGCGCAGATTATTTCCGGTTCAGAATTATGTTAATGAGGTATTGCTATTCTCTATATCACATGTGTCAAACATAAGGCACGGGGGCCAAATGCGGCCCGCCGTAGCTTTTTATGTGGCCCTCTAGATTGTAGACTTATGCATAAAAAACCCTACAGGATAACAGTTGTGTGCTTAAACATTATTTTATAAATTAAATCAAAATGGCTTTTATTTGTTATTGCCAAATTACATTAGTCAATTCTTCCAGTTTTACTAAATTCACACAAAGTCAACAGATTGCGCAATATTTTGAGCTAATGCATAATTGAGTTTACTGAAATTTCATAGAAAAATGGTCAAAAACATATTTGAAGTGATGCCAACTCCCACCTGCAGGTGGCAGTGTATTTTACTTCTACTCTTCTGCCTCGGCTGTACTTGATGTCAGGTTCTAGTCTGTGATCGATTAATTGTGACTAATGAAGGGTCACATTTATTATCATACATAAGTGAAAATATTGCAAAATTTCTTACAAAAAATTAAAAATGAGCAATTCATGGCTAAAAATTACATTAAAAAAAATTCCTGGAGGGATTGATCAATGTGAAAAACTGTTAAATATGATTTAATTGTAAGAACTGTCCCTTTAAGAACATTCCTGATGTTAATGTGCCCCAAATGAAAATGATTTTGACGCCTCTGCTCTATATAATGGATTTTTTTCCTGCACCTTTACTGCTATCGTATCACCAGTTTTCCTCTCGTCACCTCCTCCTTCGTCTGTCGCTGCTGCCGTCTTACCCTTCCCCTCCTGCTGTGGCGTCTCTCCACTCGCCCTTTAGCTGGCCCGTCGCCTCAGCTGGCAGCACTCTGGCCATTACAGTTTGCAGGGGTTCACTTCCTCCGCAGAGAATAGGGTCAGAGGTCGGCCGGAGGTCTGGACGCCAAATGAGCACAGAAGTAAACTCACACTCCGATATACATGCCAAGAGATAAACACAAGCGACTATGCACAAGCACACATGTGGATGTTTGTTTAGACGCAGTAAATCATGAGAAATGTCATTAAAGGCCACACAGCAGCGTGCGTGATAGTGCAGGTCTGCACCCTGAGGGCCTCAGGAGGGTGAAGATTGCCCGGGGTCTCCTGGTTTCAGCTGACATTAGTTGGAGGTGATGACCACAGCATTAAGCTCATTATTATATCTGCTTCACATGCTGAGAGGTCAGAACGGCTGCGAGGATTACCCGTCTTTTTATTGTCAAGTGCAAGGTTATTAATTAAGCTTAAAAACGACGGGAGGCGTTCAAACTTTTCCAGGTTTTTTGGTCTTACTATGGAAAGTGAAAAGCAGTGAAGGTTTTTGAAACGAATAGCTATCGATTTTCCTTTTTTTTTTTTAATTTGCCCATTTCATTGTGACATTTAGCTGTCAGTGACATTCTAAACTTACACTTTGATTAATGTCACAAAGAGCATTCCAGACTATTATACGCTACATGCAGCTGAAATGTTGTGTGAAACCAAGATGCAGCTTGTTTTACTGAGCAGAAAAAACAGTTGATGTAAACAACCTAATTTATCAACATTGGCCTGAATAATGCCGTAGTTTATAGAGTTAAGTAGACGATCTTTTACTTGTAGGGAAAGTGCAGCCATGATTCAATGGAGGGATTATTTGTTTGTAAATGAAGCGGAAGAGCCGCAGGTGGAGCTCTTTGGTTTATAGGGAAGCACCAATATGATAATTTGGTTTAATATTGGAATCCAGTTACTGTTATGGCAGTAACCAATGTTTACTAGATACTATGTTAATTGGATTAATCAATAATTGAAATAATTGTCACTTAATTTAGTAATCGATCATTTTCATAGTCATCTGGAGATGTTGATCATTTTATATCGTCAGTCACTTTCTACTCGTATAAATAACTCAACATTTAAACTCTGAGTCACCCGATGTTTCCATCATATGCCCACATATTTATTTAATGTTTATTCCAATAAGTTGTTTTCTCTAAAATAAAACATCTTATGGGTTAAACGTTTCAAAATATTAAGTAAACTCCAGCCCTGCCAGCTGTTGTGACAAATCTTTACTCTCTCATAGCGCCGGTCTGTACATATGGAGATGCTCAATCTAAGTGTAAAGAAAAATCATTTTCTTGCCCATTTACTCTGTAAACGTCTTTCTGCTTTCCTCACATTTATATGTTGTTAATTTCCTCTGCCATGCTGCTGATGTGATGGAGATCCTGGATCTTTCAGGGAAATGACAGCCTGCAGTAACACTTTTGTCCTAGTTCAGGTGTGACCTCACTACTCATCCCGTCCTGACCTCTTTTTGCTCCTTTTAGCCTCCCTGGATGTTGGAGACTGAAAATCTCTTGGCCAGAAATGACAGTAGAAGAGGAAATCCACATCTCGGGATTTGATAAACTCTAGCATACGGTTCTGAGACAGTTTGTAGACTTGATATGTCCTTATTTGTTCAACACTGTCAAAGGCTGAAACCTTAAGGTGCATTCACACCAGCCCTGGTCAGTTTAATATAATCAAACTAGTTAAGCTGCCTAGAAAGTCTGGCTTATAAATGTGTAATTAAACTCTGAGAAAGTGAACTCTGGTCCGGTTCGAATGCATATGTGAACGCCAATCACTTCCAAAGCAGGAAGTGAACTGCATCGTATGGAATTCTGGGTAATTACAACCAAAACAAACAAGAGAGTGTAGCTCTAGCAGGAGAAACAGTTTGTGGTTTTTTACCCAAAACAGAAGAGAAAATCTACATCCGCTAAAATCTGATGCTTCTCTGTTTCTGTTTGTATTTTGTGAAGAAGGAAGTTGCGCTCAACGTCGTCGTCAGAGGTCTTCCTGTTGTTTCCTTTAGTCGTTGTCGGTGCAGCGCCACCACAGTCGAGGAGGGGAACTGTATTTTGATTGCTTAGGATCTCAGTGCAGTGTGAACGAGAGCTGCACCGACTGAACTACAACCCAGTCCACTGGTCTGAAAAGTCGTTGTTATAATTAAATTGTCCTGAATATGGAATGTTTTTGAACAATTCTCACTGGATGTTCAAAGTTTTGGTTATTGTTTTATAAGCTAATCCTGCTTTAAATTTCTCCCAAAATTTCTTGGTCGTCATGGAGACGTTATTCTCTAATGTTCTCTAGCAAACACTGATTTATTTACTCACTAAAAGTGAGTGAATACCAATTAGGTTACTTCTGAGACTTCACAAAATGTGATTTTAATCAAACGTAAAAAATAACAACCTATTCTATTAATATTTATAAATTTAATCCATTTTGTCCTTTTTTTCTTGCACTTTGCCAGAACATTCAGTCTGTTTTTATATTTCATCTCCATTTTCATTCTGTGGTGATCAGAGATCCTTCTCCCGTCTCCAGCTGTGCAGGACTCTCTCTGCTTTGTGGCCTTGCTCAGACAACAGTTAGCTTGGTAATCACTCCCCAGAGAGCTGGAGTTCTTCCTCTCTGCTGTCCATATTTTAACAGGGATTTCTCTGTGCTGACCAGACGCCCGCTCCCCCGGGATTTAAGCCAGGCTCATTCCTGAGCCGTGCAAATCACTTTCCTTCAAACAACCAGCCTGGCTGCTGATCTTTTGGATTTGTTGTTATTTTTGGTGGGATGTTACAGCAGAGAGTGGCTTTGTGGATTTGATTATTCATTAGATCAGGAACTATTGAAGTTTTCTGCACTGTTTTTATGAATTTGTAGGAAATCTACAAGAGCAAGGATGCTGTAACTTATGCAAAATTATTTCAATATTCAGCTGAAAATCATTATTTTGGAATTGCGGTGATTCTCTTAAATCAAACGTGAATAAATCTGGTAAGTCATTAAAAAATAATCAATCACAGGTTCCGAAGCTTTTTCCCATGTGGGCCAGAATTGTAGACTCAAAAATAGTTGCAGGACAAAAAGAAACAATTTTAAATCAAGCAAATAAAGCAGCCTGATATTTATTGCAGATCTTAAACTTAAAAGCGATTTTTCAGATATTGTGTTGAGGCTTTTATAGGTAGAAAAAACGACTAAATATCCACCAAAAACTCAGAGAAGTTTTTATCTTTGAACTTTGAAATTTTCTAGAAAAGAAAAATTTAGAAATTTCCAAGTTGTTTTTTTTTTGTAGAAAATTTCTGAGATTTTTTGGGCAGAAATGTACTACTTACTACTATAACTTTGCATTTTTGTTGTATTAAAAGAAACAACCCCCAGAAACTTCTCAAGAAACTGGAGGGACTGACTGATATAATTTGGCAGTAAACAGATAAAATCTGCATTGATTTGATTGATAACATAATATTTAAGCATAATTAGAGTTTAGTCTAGAATCTAGAGGGCCACATTAAAAGCTATGGCGGGCCGGATTTGGTCCACGGACCTCAAGTTTGACACATGTGGAATAAAAGCTGATTTTTGGTGCAGCAAAGTTGTTTTTCAGTAAAAGTCTCTGGATAAACGTGGTTATAAAAAGATAAGTACTTCTTGTTGTACTTATCAGGAAGTACAACAACAAGTACAACTTTGGGGAACAAACTGATTTTGTGTGGCCCCAAACTGTAAAAAATTACCAAGATCTTTTTTCTTTTTTTTACACAGTTGTGTAAAAATACTGTTTTTTTTTTTTTACAGTTTTTCTTTGTAAAAAAAACAAAAAAGATCTTGGTAAGTTTTTACAGTTTGGGGCCACACAAAATCAGTCCAAAGGCCACAAATGGCCCCCGGACCTCACTTTGGACACCTCTGTCGTAGGTCATATGCGCAGGACTTTACAGATTTCTTTCCTTTATCTTAAATGGTGGTTTGAGTTTTTATGAGTGAAGTTCTGTGCAGTTTTTGTCCATCATTGTTGCCATAATTTGTCTTGTTGCAAGGAGTTTGTAGAAAAGGTCAAAAGATAGAAAATTCACATTTTGGCTGATTGAAAAGCACAGAAACATTTAGTCTTGTTACTTTCATCCATGGTTAACAGTTTATTTGAGATTTTAAGTCTCAATAGTTTTTTTTCTGGATAGATGAAGTGATCAGAAATAAATCATTTTAAATATTTCCACAAAATCCAAAAGTTTACTCCACTTTTAGTGAACTAATGAATTGCAGCTAATGATGCAACCAACGTAGCTTTATGTGCTAACATTGATCATGTTTGGCTGATAAATCAAAGACAAACTTGACCTTTTAAAGATGTGAGAGAAAAAAAAGCATTTCCTAAAAACTGCCTGTTTTCTGCTGAGTCATCTTTTATAAAAACAAACAGGGCAAAATAACTTGCAGACGAGGTTCTAAAGAAAATAAAAAGTTAGATTTTATGCTTTCCTGTCCTTCAGACTAAAATATTTATATAAAATATTAATTATTTCTTGGGTATTTTAACTTTTCAAAGCGTTGTATGTTTACACTGGTATTGACTTAATAAGTAATAGGCCTTGATATGATCAAAGATTGGGAGAAACATTGATGTATTATTTATTTAATTGAACTGTCAAATAAAAAAAAAAATTAAAATATAAGCATTGTAAAATCTGCTTCAGAATGTCATGCATTGGTTTTATTTTCACTCTAAGCAGGTTGGTTAACGTGTAAAACAACTTCAGGCTGGAATATTTATGTCAGTTACTAAGGTCGGTGTAATCAAATTACAAAAGATGATGTGAAACAAAATTTTTTTATGAGATAAAGTACCACTAACTGGTAGAAAAACATAAGATAGTACATTAAAATACCACACAACATGCTGCTGCGGTGAAGTAAACAGACTGGACTTCATGTGAGTGAAAAGTAGAAAGAAAACATCTGAAAAGAGCTTCAGATAGCATTTAAACAGTTTAAATTCCAGCCAATATTTCAGAGTTTGGTAATTTCCCTGGAAAGGTCAGTGCGTGCGGAGGGGTGTGTGTGTGTGTGTGAGGCCAACTGTGTGAACATGACAGCATGCGGTTCTGAGTGTGCATTCATGTCGGCTTATTTAGAAACGTCCATGAAAGAAGAGGAGGATCTGTTATCCTTGGAGTCGGGCCCGTCTGCGTGACCTTATCCGTGTGAGCTGAAGTTTCAGGGTGTGATTTTTTTTTTTTTTCTCTTTTCGTCTACCTTTGATAGTCAGCTTGGAGAGCAGCTTGCAGCCAATCGTCTGTGTCTTCTTTAAATGTGTGTGTGTGTGTCTCTGCTGGCCTCAGATGAGACAGACAATGGGGGGATGGATGTAGAGATGCATGTGAAGAGGTACACTCTGTTATTATGTATGCTGCATGAGTCCCTTCCTCCCTTTCCATCAGCTCCATCATGTTCTACGCCTTTTATAGGGGGAGCTGGACGGAGGCACAGCAGGTCAGCGCTGTGGCAAGCTTTCCGTCCATGTCGGCTTGTTCTGACTGAACAGAAAGAAGATCCAGGTGGAGATTGATTGCTGCTGGTCTGGTGTGTCCATAGGGATGAAATGAGAGCAGAACACAGAGAACATTGTGTGTTCCTGTTTATCTGGGAGACTGAAAGCTGTAACTGTCACAATAAACAATAAATCAATGATAGATTCAAACAATCTCAATACTTTCCATTTGGATGATTTATTGTTTTTCATTTTTCTCTCTTTCTACCAAAATTGGTGATTAGTTTGGTGCTTTTCTCTCTACAAGTCGTTTTCTGAAAGACAGTTTTTTTTTTTTTTTACATAATCTTCATAATTCATTTTATTTATTTCTGTTGTTTTGTTAATTTATTTTGGATATTTAAAATATTTTCCAGTTCACTAGAATTTAGGGTTTATTTTTTGACAATGTGTTCTTGCATTATTATGCAATTGCCATTATGTCACTTGGAAATGATCTCAAAACAACAATTTTATCTTTTATCGCAAAAACTTCTGGAAAAATTTATCGACTGAATAATTAGCAGAATAGAAATACCCTTTATTGTCCCACAATGGGGAATTTTTATGCAATAGCATCAAAATTGAGAGCATATAGACTCTCACAAAGATAAATATATAAAAACATGATAAAGGTATGGTACAGTAACAGCAAAATTTCAACATTATGGAAGCAAAGAGCCGAAGAAATTTTCCACAAATATTTTTTCTTGATGGCTTTCTGGAGATATTGAGTTAATTTTCTGATAATTATTAGTTACTTTTTGACCTTTCCTGTTTTATCCACAGTTTTTACTCCATCTGTTGTTTATTTTTAAGCATTTATGAGGCACAATGGTAAAACCTTAAACTGCTGCTGCGCAAGTTACTGTTGCTAGGTAACCACAAGTTACTCAACAGGTAGTTGCTAGGTAACGAGAGAGTGAGTGAGTTAATTGCACCAATCTTGCTTAGCTGAGAAGTTGAGTGGCAAAACTCTTTCCTCTAACTACATCCCCCAGAATGCTGTGCGGTTCTGGATCTGAGTTCAGTGAAATTCTACATAGTTCCCACAGCTACGCTGAGCCGCGGCTTTGAGAGCAACTAAAAGAAAACATATGGACACTCTTGACCAATGTGCAAGAGAAAGATACATTAACAAAATGGCTGCTGTCGGAATCAACCCGTGTGAAATGGGTAATGGAAAAATGGCAGACGATGTGAACAAGCTGCCTCCGATCTCCTACTAAGACAGTTAACCAGCTAGTGAACACAAAGAGTGGATACAACATGGAGGAGCTTTATGTTCTGAAATCCATGAACACATACAGTCAGTGCATTGCATGTAGGTAGGTAGAAAACTCAAATAGTAATTGAGTATTAATTAAAACCTACTTGTATTATTTATAACTTAGATAGGACTAGTTCCAAGCTTGTGGTTTGTTTATTGTTGTCATAGAAACTTCATAGCAACAACCTACCAAGATGGCTGTCAGTTACTCTGTTCACAGAAGTGTGACGTCACATGAGAACTACGAACCAAATATTCTATCAGATGTATTGTCTATTAATTTTAATCAATATCGATGCTTTTGGTTTATTGTCTGGCCAGGTTTTTAAATAGCATCTTTGTTAAAGATTTCTTAACTTTACTCGACTTATTAGTGACGTTTTACCTGTGGTAGTTAACACTAATCCTTCATCGTGTGGCGCCTGCAGACCAGCTCTGCCTAAAGCGACATTATTATTAAGAGCATTATAACCTTTGTGAGGAGATAGCTGACCAGCTATTCCTCATGATATCCTGAATAATCCACTCAGATATAATCGTCCGTGACAGACAAGGAGAGCTCAGGCCTTGGGGCAGAGAAATGGAAGGATGAAGTGACAGGGGTAATGGATGGAGAGAGGGATGAAGAGTGATCGGGTGTCATACAGGTGGGATAGGGCCAGACAGATAGCGAATGAAGGTGCAATGGAGGATGGATGGCCGGAGCACCTCAGACTCTGACAGCGCCTGGAGATTTGTCTTCTTTGCACACCATTTGTCTTGTTTTTCCTTCTCCGCCATGTCCTCACAAGTTAAATCTATTTACTCTGACAATTCAGAGGCGGCCTCTGTGCCTTTTGCCGTGATCCGACTGCTGCTCTGGAATGCTTGGAGCTGCCATTTTAGGCTCAATCTGAGCGTTTGCTTGGGAATTGGAAGACTTGCACCGACAAACAGACTGTGATCCACAACGAACTGCCTGCTAATAACCCTGCATGGAGAAATTAGAAGCAGACCTGGGAGTTGAGCCGCACCCACACAATCACATACACACACATATATATTTATATAAGAGCTGCTAATTGCTTCAATCCGTTGTGTGGATGTGCCGGTGCAATATTGCAGTGCTGTGGGTGTTTGCCCAGCTCATAACCGCAGACCAATGTGGCAGAGACAAGCTCATATATTAAGATAACCCCGAATCGGAATAGAATTGTATTTCCCCGGCGGTTCGAACGACTTCTGTGGTTGTAAACTGATAGTGGATGAGATTTGGCTTTAATGAAGCAAGACTTATTGTGCGTGGAGCCACAGAGGGGAGTGCATGAGTGTGTATGTTTCATTATCCGAGGGGTGTGTTTAGGATGTGTCCATTTTTTTTCCTTAACAAGGAGTGCTTTCATCCTTACACTGATTGTTATTGTCTCACTTCTTTTTTTGTGTGTGCATTGAGGTCAGACTGTATGCATGAAAGAAAGCAGTGATTTGTTTTACCTGAACTAATCAAGTAAAAGGATTTTCTTTTTTTTATTTGCGCCCTTCCCTGTTGTAATTTCTTCCAAGGTTGTGTTTGTGTGTTCGGGGAATGCAGAGAGTGTCATCTTCATTTGTTTACCGAGACGTTCCCTTCAGTCCTGGCTGTAATGAGACACAAGGAATGACCTGAAGAGTGATGGACTTGAACTCAAAAGGACAACAGATTCACAACAAGAAGAGAAAAAAAATGAGCTGCGAAAAAATTAGGCTACGTTTACACGAGACCACTGCCTGGAAACTTCCAGCATTTTCAGATGTTGATTGGAGAAAAGTTGACGGCACCTCCAAGGCAGCTCGAGTCAGCTGTAGCTGCCATTCCAGGCCACTAGATGGCGATGTCATTGAACTCGCTTTTGACCGTTACCTTCCATTGTAAACAGTAAACCATTTTTATTTTTCTATGATTAAAAGTTTTATGGAACACATTTATTTTAAATCAGGAATTGTGTTAAACTTAGCAGGTTAAATAGCAAAATGTCAGAATTCCCTCTGTGTCTGTTTTTATTACGTCATTTGCACGACGGCCATTGTACATAGAACAAAAAGAATTAATTTACAAAAAAAAATCTCAGAAATTCTCTTTAAAAAAATATAAAAAACCTGAAAATTTCAGAGTTTGGAAAGTCAAAGATTTTGCTAGAAAAAACTTTGAAGTTCATAATTTTTTTGAGGGTAAGCCTGTTTTTTTTTCTTGCAAATTTTCTACTAACTCAGAAATTTCCTTGTTTTATCTCAAATAAAATATAAAAAATTATCAAAATTTCAGATTTTTTTTTTCTTGCAAATTTTTGACTTCTCAAACACAGAAATAAATTTTTTTTCCAGAAAAGTTGCGAAATTAATCTAAAAATTTCTGATATTTTTGAAGGAATTTTTAATTTGTATTATTCTAATCATTTATTGGCCATCGTAGTCAGTCCTAGAAGAAACCCTGACAAGACTTGAGACTGAGGTAGAGCCACAGTTGAATAATGGAGGTTATCTCATGTTCTTGCATTTGAATGGCCCAGTCAAAGTCCAGACCAAATTGAAATGAGGAATCTATGGCAAGACAGAAGCTGAATGGGGGGCGAGGAACTTGTTATAACTGTTTGTAGTTCTTGTTTTATTTAAAAACCAATCCATAAGTAAACACTAATTTGTTTTGATCTACTTGATAAAATACAATAAAAGTGAAAAACTTCAAGGCGTATGAACAAAACTGTTTAGAGCATTTGTTTAATCAATTAATTTATCAAAGCCTGATTTTCTGAAGTATGAAGTTCTCTTCATTAGTGGGATCTTTTTTGTGATTAGGGATTTCAAACTAGTTGAACTGTGTTTTAAAGCAAAGGCTGACGCAGCTGAAAACCTTACAGGTAATTGGACTCACATCATTTTTCCAGCGAAATATCCCCTTTAATGCCACCTCATGCACTTTAGTGGCGGCTGAAATTCCTGCTGGGATTATTAGCTCAGTTACCGAGCTGCGAAAGGAAATATTTTACCACCCATCTCCCTGTGGAGCATTAATCCTGTCAGTGCTGAGGAAAAGCAGTACAATGGAAAGGGAGATGAATGAAATACAAATGCAGGACTGAGCAGAGCTTTAATGTCTCAGAGCCAACATTTGGCTTTATTTATATATATAATACACAGACATCTCACCAGATCTGAAGATGCACCTGAACAGATTTAAATTCTACCCGCAGGCCAACATGCTCACAATTTATAAAGTTTTATTGTCTCCATGGCAGCTGAACGCGTTAGCATGTTCAGTCGGTCTTGTTGCACATCTTTCAAACTGAACACAACTGAGTTTAAAAAACAGAAGGAACAGAAAGGAGAAAAAAGACATGAGCTGGGACTCACTTCTACAGAAATCACTAGAAGTGAAGTGATTTCAGTATCGTCACAAGATTAAAACAAGACGTCAGAAGCTAAGAAGCAGAACAGCAACAGCTTATTGTGGAGCATTGACTGTAATTTCTGTAGAAAAGTTTGATTGGATGTTTAAACAGAGCAAGGACGTCTTTATTAAAGTCCATAATCAGAATTTTCAGCCATTGTTTACATCTGGATTCACTGCATATGGCATCTTCTGGTGCAGAATTATGACACATGTCTCACATCAAAACATTCATATACAAATCCCTAAATTGGATGTGAAATTGGCAGAAATTGGATTTTCTTGGAGGGCCGTTCAGACAACTGCGAAAAAGTCAGAAGTGGGTAAAATAAAAGTCCATAAATGATTACATAACATGGGAAAAGTGTCATATTTTAAGTGAAATAATCTGCCAGTAGAACTGGCACTTTTTAAAAGAATCAACATTAAGGAATGATTGACTTAAAACAAGCTGATAAGCTTGTTGAAAAGTTACTTGTAAGTTAGTTTTGTCTTATTTTAAGTGAACTAAGATATTTGCATAAGACCAGAAATACTTGGTAAAATTTGTTTTTGATGATTTGTCTCCATATTTAACAAAATATTGATCAAGATAATTCATATTATAATATTAGACCTTTTAGGAAAGAAGTGAATGTTTTGAAAAAAATCTTTAAATAATAATTTGTCTGAATTAGTGAGTATTTTTTTTTTCTACACTGCAAAAACACAAAATCTAACCTAGTATTTTTGGTTTAGTTTCTAGTGCCACTATCTCATTGCCCTTGAAATAAGACAAACTAACTTACAAGTAACTATTCAGCAAGATGTAAAGGCTTGTCTTAAGTAAATAATTCCTTAATATTGATGAAAAAACACATTTTCCTTTGGCAGATAAATTAACTTAAAAAAATGGGGGAAAAAAATCTTTTTATAAGTGGAATAATTTGCCAATGGAACCAGAACTTTTTCATCAATACTTAGAAATGATCTACTCAAAACAAGATCCTTCATATTTTGCTGAAAGGTTATTTGTAAGTTAGTTTGTGTTATTTCAAGTTTTGCACCAGAAATTAGACCAAAAATACTTGGTAAGATTTTGTGTTTTATAGTGCTCATTTTTGAAAGTATTTGATTTCAGCAAAAATGATCAAATTGAATCTATTTTTTAGAAAATATCTATAGCAATAAACAAGTCTTTATAAAGAAAAGTAGCAAAATGAAGGTAAAGGTTCCTGAAAAAAATCAGTGTTCATGTTTGGTGTCAGATAAAAACACTGAACCTGAATAGTTTGCACAATAGAGAAATTAAACTGGAGGCGAGAAATTTAAACTGCTGAAGGGCAACACAGCAAAACGGGAACCAAACCTTTTCTTATGAGTGCTGCGGTCCATTTGTTACCTGTGTGAGGCTAAATGAGAGCCCTCTCTTAGCCTCGTTAGGCGTGATACACTGCCTCACCCAGTGGCACTGCGCTGATTAAAATTTACCCTCCCGAGCTGAAGGAGCGGCTAGCTGAGACTGCATTCCTGCACCTTCAAAGCAAATGGGCTGAAAGGTCACGGCTCAGCGACCCCTGCAGCCATGCCTTATTTATTTAGCCCCGCAGCTCGCTTGCTGCAGGGATACGAGGAGGGCAGCAGCTCTTCATTCATCTAATATCTGATTCTGCAGACATAAAGACATCTGATGGGTAAAGGAAACATTTCTGTCCTGTTGAACTCTGGTCTCTTCCTTTAGTCTGCAATACAAACTCTGCAATCTGTAGTCTTGAATAAAGACAAATAGAAAAATCTCCCAGTGTTTTTGATAACAGAACAAGAACTCAGACTGTAAGTTTTTAAGTGATTTGCCAACAGAAAGCATCACATCGTTTGCTGCGTTTCCATTACAAATGTGAGCAAAACACAAAATCTTACCAAGTATTTTTTGTCTAGTTTCTTGTGTAAATATGTTACTACACTTGAAATATGACTAACTTAGAAGCTTGTTTTAAGTAAATTATTCCTTAATATTGGCAGATTATTTCACTTAGAACAAGACATTTTTCCCACATTATAAATTAATCTGTCTGCCAATAAAACTGGTACTTTCTCATCAATATTAAGGAATTATTTACTTAAAACAAACCTGTGAAAAGTTACTTGTAAATTAGTTTGCGTTATTTTATGTGTATCAACATATTTGCACAAGAAACTAAACCCAAATTACTTGGTAAGACTTTGTGTTTTTGCAGTGAACTCTTTAGCTCTCAGTCAGTAGCTCAGTTTAAGTCCAGACTAAAAATTCATCTATTCTCCCTGACCTTTAACCCCAGTTAAAAAACAAAAACGGAAACTGAAAAAATGTTCAGTAAAGTCTGAGTGAGAAAGTCACACTCACCCATTACTTGTAAATAAAACCCACAGGTTGTTGTGCTGAGCGCTAGCTGTTAGCCACTCATAGCGCTCATAGTTACAGTCTTTAAAATGCCTTACAAAGTTCTTACTGCTCTGTGTTAATGAATCCAGGTTTAGTGTGGGTTTTTCAGTTTTACCTATTTATTTTTTATCTGTTAAAAAGCATCTTGAAAAAGGCGATTTTGATAAATCTGTAACTACTAAACTGGAGTTGAAGCGGCTGCCATTTTGTAAATCCCAAATTCACTAGAGTGACAGGGAGCGAACAGCTGGGCCTGTGGGACGAACCGTCATCGTGTGTCAATGTTGACTGGCTGATAACTGTCAGTCATGCCAACTGTGGCCTGTTGTTCGGCATTTTTGACCAAATGGTAGCTGAATTTGTACAGCAGGTCCAGATGCATTTAAGGCACTTTAAGCAAGAAATTAAAGTGAAACCTCAATAATGCCAATAAAAATAAAATTATAGATAAAATTAAATATGATTAAGACATTTTACTTGTTTTATTTTCTCACCCCTGAAAAGCCAACATAAAATGTTGTGAATACTTTTCTAACGCGCTCAATGTCAAACCTTTCATATGAAATGCTGTGAAAACATTGCCTGTGATGTGACCAGATAAGTTATTGCTCTCACCTTATCTGAAATCTGGTAGCTTCTGCTCATTATTTTTGTTTTTTGGCGTTCGCCTCCCCTCATTTCACCCCCACTTCTACATGGTGCAGATTGTCTGGTGAAAACCTGCAGCGTCTGCCAGTAATCTGCCACATTTGAAGGTTCTGCCGTGTTATAACGTGCCAAGCGCCGTTGTTGTGAACAGCTGTGGCTGTAATTGTTTCTATTACACAGAAGCCAAGTTATTTGTGCTGAAATGATGACAGAAAATTGTCTCCTATAATCCATGTTTGCAAAACTCAATAGAAGGATATAGTTCTCCTATTATAAATCTGAAAGTCGAGCTTTTGCACAAACTTCTCGTTGCTAAACAATGAAAGGCTTCCTGTGGTCGGTAAATGTTGGTCCAGATGATACTCAGTCTTGCCAAGAGCAAAAATTCGCAAAGAAGCAAGCTTGCAACTTTTAAGATGAATTAGTAGCGGCTTCCAAAAATCTCCCACCATCAGTCACCCCCAGCAGACCCGATAAACTGGGCTCACGCTGAGTAAAGACCATCCAGTACCAGAAGGAAGAAAAGCTGCGAGGCAACAGATTTTAATCTCCTCCGGTTTCATCACCTTTCATCTTCTGTCCTCCCCGTTTGGGTTTGTTGCATGAAACTCTTTGAGAGGTACAAACATCAACTGACTAATTACTCCCAGCACTTTGGGATAAAAGTAAGGAATTTGTTTCTGGAGAAATAACGGAAGAAGCCGTTAACTTTGAAGTGAACGCTCATTACAGTCGGACTCCGACGTGCTGCAGCGACGTACAGCAACACCTGCAAAACCTGGCCGTGGATTCTCACGCTGGCAGGAGGAAGGACTTTCCAAATCACCAGCACATGCAGCTAAACTCCTGTTTTATTAGGTGCCCGTTTAATAACTTTGTCTACATTTAACTGCTTTTTATTTCTCTAGAAATAGTTTTTATATCGACTGCGAGTGACACAAACTCGATTCGCCTCGTTGGTAAATTATGAAGCAATATTTTAAAGACTGCACTTTGTTTCGCTTCAGGTTTTTAGAGATTTCACACATGAAATGGAAATGTCAATTAAGAAAACTGCAACAAAAGTAAAATCAATCTGTGCAGAAAGTGATCCAAATTGGATTCAGGACTGCGAAGAAGAACTGTAAAACAGATTTATTTAACCATTAAAAGCTTTTATTGAAGACAAAACCATAAAAACAAAAACTGGAAGAAATAAGACAAAATAAAAATACCAGTTTAAATGGCTTTCAGACTTGTTGATGTTTCCCTGTAGTAAAAATGGAGCTTATTTATGAATATCTGTGTTGATCCACTTACTTTATTCAGGACTCAAACTGTTGGTCATATAATTACGCAAAATTGAATTATGAAAATAAATATGCTTAAAGGAAACATCGCAATTTAGAATAACTCATGTTTCTTGGGACTAAGTGTTTTTTTGACTGTGTCGAAATGAGATTGGAGACATTTTTCACATTATAAGTCATGTGACCAACAACAGGATGTTACTTCTGGAGGAAACGACGAAGAAGACGACAGGAAGTGGTAGGAGGACGATGGTCCTGCATGCTTTTTAATTATCTATCGGGCAAACAAACTTATGTACGAGATTTTAATTGCGTTTCTTATTTAATGCAAATACAATAGTTGCCAAATTTTATTTTTGACATAAGCAGAGGATCAAGAAAGTAATGGAAACGCAGCTTCTGAAAGCCAGGAAACTGACAACAAATATTTAATGTTTCCCACACTAGTTGCATTTTAATCAGTTTTATTCCAGCTTCCTGTTTTATTGGCTTCCTCATTTGCATCGCAGTTTGGTTTTAAATAAACTTTACAACCATCTCTACCAGCCTGCTTCAGATTTTCTGCTCGGTTTTGTGTCTTGGCAGTCAGATCTGCATTAAACCGAGTCAATCTGTCAGCTGTCCATCAGATGTGAAGCTGCATTTTACATGCAGTTAGAACTTTGTAACATGTTAGATTTCTCAGCTCTGAAAATCATTAACAAGGTGTCATAATACATCAGTGCAGATTGACAGCTGGGCGGTCAGAAGCTCAGCAAGCCAAAGAAAGGAGGGTAAACATGAACGTTGGGTCTGTTGTACTCTTTAGCGTTTTATTCATTAAAAACCCGGTAGTGTGGGGAAAAATGAGCAAGCTGTCTGACGTCTCGCTGCATGATTCTCACTTTGAGAGCATTAACTGTCTGTTATCTCCATCCTCTAGTCTGACTCACAGGTTTTAAGTTGATTTCCCCCATTACTTTTCGTCTGCAACACTTTCCTTTGTGTTTTCATTTTGTATCCATTATGGCTCGTCTGTTAAGATGCCACTCAAAGCTCTTTCAGCGCCTGTAGACTTTCTCTTAAACATCCTTCATCTTCGTATTTCTCCTCACTGGTCAGAGTTGCAGATTTGACAAGATGCTACTGGATCGTTTTGTCTGAGAGAGGAACGTTAATATATGAAACCTGCTTATGAAATAAAGCAACATAGATTTGATTCTTTAATGAAATCACAATAAATAAATGAAAACAGATGTATTCTTCCTGCCATGTATTAGTTTATATTTTTGGTGGGTTTTATTGTTTTTATTTTTTAAATTTTGGTAATTTTTATGTCTTTTTAAAATATGTTGACTTGCTGTAGCATTAATTGCACATTGAGTGAATCTGGAGGAGAATTAGAGCCACTTAAAATAAAAAAACATCAAAAAAATTCCCCTCAGATTTCTGACTATTGTTCCCACACGATTAAAGTCTAAATTTTGAGAAATTTTTGTCCCTTACAGATGATTCCTCAATTGCCACCATGTTTTAAAGCCAGTATTGCACTTTTTCTTCAGTTTCAATTAGGACTGAAACGATTAATCGTGATTAATCGATAATGAAATCATCTTCAACTTATTTAGTAATTGTAGTATATTGTATTATACACCCCAAAAAGACCATTTGCTGACAAAACAGCATATTCAGAGCGATATCCAAGCCAAAACTGTACAATAAATATGTAAATTTCCATTTAAGATTAAAAATATCCACCAAAATGTGAACCAAAGCGTTCACTAAAAAAATGCTAAGTTGTTTCATTTTACGCAATAAAATATTTATTTATTTCTTCCATGTATTTCTAAAACCTAAGTGGTTAATTGAAAAATCTGCAATTTTTAAAAATGTGATTAATCAATTAATCGTTAGAATAATCGATTAATAAAGTAATCATTAGTTGCAGCTCTGGTTTCAGCGCTTTAAAAAGACGAGTGCAGATCCTGATTTTCCAAGTACAACACATTAGCGCTCATCAGGTGGTGTGTTGACCTGATAATGAGCATTAAACTAATTTACCTGGGGGTTATAATTACAGGTGAGCTGTCACTAATTAATCACAGTCCGTCACTCTCAACGTTATAATCTCTTGGTATCACTTCGTTTTAAATGTGCATCTGCTTCTCTGGGCATCATTGTGATCGTCTCAATACTTGGCTTTAACCTGCTTAGTAGATCACACACACACTTCTGTTTTATTCCTCATTCCTCTGCCTCAGAGATATACCAGCTCTGGTTGTGACCTTTCTTTCTCTTCCTCGTTTCTGCTGCAGCTCTTTGATTTATTCCTCGCTGGCACACTTACATCGTTTCACTTCAAACAGGGCTGCAAATCACGCTCCTTCCTCCGGGCTGTCTTATTGTCATTTGTGATTAGTGCTGATTTGTCAAATTAGACCACCGTAATCTCACAATTAAATGATCTAATAAGTGCTGTAGTGGTATCAGATGAAACTTTGCTACTCATTTGTATGCTGAAGCTCATGAAATCAGCTCAGCTAATTGGATAATTTCTTCCACAATCAGCGAGGTTTTAGCTGCGTTTCCCCCCCTGCTTCCAGATTATTGAGACTCGTTGCAAACTCAGTTTTTAAAAAGCGCCTTGGAAAAGAAGGATAAACTTTTACCCAAGAAGAACGCACTTAAATCTGTTTACTCTCTAAACAGATACAAACAGGTCCTAATGATATGACTAATTAAAATTTGTGGCAAGGATATGTTTTGAGGCGTTTCATACACTGACCTTATGACTTCCTCCTTCGCTCTATGTGTTTCATGTCTACCCCAGTTTTGTACTCATTAGTAAAACTGCATACAGTTGTGGGGAAAAAGAGCAAATTACATCCCATTTTAGGAATACCAGCAGCAGCAGCAGTGACTCTGAGGAGTCGTTTACCATGAAGACAAACTTTAATATGTTAGGATCTGCAGGTTTGACCTTTAAGAGCTATTATCCTGTAGCTTTGTGCTGCGTTCAGAGCGAACGGGACTTCTGGTTTACTCACGATGTCGACGTGGACGCACGTCAAGAAGTTTACCTGAGTGAAATTGGCCCACCTTCTTCAAATCAGACAAAATTGGTATCAAATGTTTGTGCTACGTTTGTGCAGCAAAGGTTTTCGTTTGTGCCGCCATCATTTTAAAGATATTAATGTTTCCAGAGGTAATGAAAGGTCAACCAGCCGCCCCACCTTCTTCAAATCGGACAAAATTGGTGTCAGTCAATTCGACTACGTTTGTGCAGCAAAAATTGTTGTTTGTGCTGCTGTGGCTTTGAAGATTTTAAAGGTCAAAGGTCAACCAGCCTCCCTACTTTTACTAAATCAAAATTACCCTTAAACTTACATTAATATCTTCAAAGCCAAAGCAGCACAAACAAAATATTTTTAAGGAGTTAAAATTCCAATACTTTGTATTCAACCGGTTTAGCATTTAAAGTAGTTTGGTGACTCGATGTCATTAAAAACACGCCACGCCATCGTCCTCCTGCCACTTCCTGTCGTGGTCTTCGTGGTTTGTGCCAGAGGCAGCAAAGGAGTAAACATATAAGTAACCAAGAAACAAACAAAATCAGGCAAATGAAACTTTTTCCAGGTCAGTTTCTTTCAATTTAAAATGTCTAAAACTTTAATACAAACTGCAGGTGTGTGTCTGTGTCTGGTGAATATTTGGTTAAAAACATGTTTGTTTTTCATTCAGCGGGTAGAAAATCTAGGAATTTTACTCAAGTAAGAGTAGAAATACTTCATAATAAAACTACTTGAGTAAAAGTACTCCTAAAAGTCAGTTTTTTCAAAAAACGTACTTTTTGAGTAAATGTAATGTAATTCCAGGTAACTGAGGCAGACTGGATCTGCTCTAACTTCGGCATGATTACCTGGCTGCCTTTGCTCTTTGGGTCCAGTTTGACTTTGTGAGCATCAGTTGGAGTCGTTCTTTTCCTCAGAACGATTAAATGGCGGTTGAATGGCCCTCAATCCCGGCCCTCAGTACCCGTTGTCCTCTATGTTTTAGGTGCGTCCCTGCTGCGACACACCTGACTTTAATGAATGGGTGATTAACAGGCCTCTGCAGCACTTGGTTGCCTGCTGAGGAGGAAGTGCAATCATCTGCATCAGGTGAGCTGGAGCAGAGACGCATCAGAAACATGAAGGACAATGAGCCACCAAGGCCAGAGTTAAAAATACTCTCTTCTATAATGTTTCCTCTGACAATATTTGTGTATTAAGAGCTATTAGAGATGCTGGATGATAAAGAAATATGTTGGAGGAATACTGATTCAGTTAGGGTGTCGGCAGGAGTTTAAATGTTTTTTCTTTAATGTCATCACAGCTCTATGTTTCTAAGCTCAGTGAGACTGTCTCAGTTGCAGATGGTTGTTGACTCATTAGTGCCAAATCAACACTCTGCCTTATGATATTTTTCATGAAAACTCTTCACCGTACAGTTTTGCTTAAAATGGAGATTTTTGCAAACAGCCTGACTCAAAGACTTAACAGCTCAAAAAAGCTTAATTTCTGTCTTTAGCAGAATATTTAGTTCGTGAAAGTAACAAATGGCTGTTGTCAGAAATTATTTAATTTGTTTGCCAACATACTGAAATATAAATTGCAGAAGCTGTTTTGACTTAACTGTATAACTGTTGTTTATATTTACATCAAATTAAAATTCCTCTTGCTAGTACCGTGTTGGACCCCCTTTTACCTTCAGAACTGCCTTAATCTTTTGTGACAGATTCAACAAGGTACTGGAAACATTCCTCAGAGAGTCTGGTCCATATTGACGTGATAGCATCATGCAGTTGCTGCACATCCATGATGTGAATCTCTGGTTCCACCTCACCTTAAAGGTTTTCTACTGGACTGAGATCTGGTGACTGTGGAGGCCATTCGAGTTCAGTGAACTCATTGTTCAAGAAACCAGTCTAAGATGATTGGCGCTTTATGACATGGCGCATTATCCTGCTGGAAGTAGCCATCAGAAGATGGGTTCACTGTGGTCATGAAGGGATGGACATGGTCAGCAACAATACTCAGCTAGGCTGTGGCGTTGACACCATGCTCAGTTGGTACTAATTGGTCCAAAGTGTGCCAGGAAAATATCCCCAACCAGCCTGAACCGTTGATACGAGGCAGGATGGATCCATGCTTTCATGTTGTTGACGCCAAATTCTGACCCGACCGTCCGAATGTCGCAGCAGAAATCAAGACTCATCAGACCAGGCAACGTTTTCCAATCTTCTATTGTCCAGTTTTGGTGAGCCTGTACGAATTGTAGCCTCAGTTTCCTGTTCTTAGCTGCCAGGAGTGGCACCCGGTGTGGTCTTCTGCTGCTGTAGCCCATCCGCCTCCAGGTCCAACATGTTGTGTGTTCAGAAATGCTTGTCTGCAGACCTCAGTTGTAACGATTTGAGTTGCTGTTGCCGTTCTATCAGCTCCAACCTCTCTGGCCATTCTCCTCTGACCTCTGGCATCAACAAGGCATTTGCCCCAAAGAACTGCCACTTATTGGATATTTTCTCTTCTTCGGACCATTCTGTGTAAACCCCAGAGATGGTTGTGTGTGAATATCCCAGTAGATCAGCAGTTTCTGAAATACTCAGATCAGCCCGTCTGGCACCAATAACCACGCCACATTCAAAGTCACTTAAATCACGTTTCTTCCCCGTTCTGATGCTCAGTTTGAACTGGAGCAGATCGTCTTGGCCATGTCTACATGCCTAAATGCATCATGTTACTGCCATGTGATTGGCTGATTCAACATTTGCGTTAATAAGCAGTTGTACATAATAAAGTGGCCAGTGAGTGTATAACTGTTGTTTATATTTATATCATAATAAAATTTATCTTTGCCACCATATTTTTGGACAAATATGTGCATGTATAAATCCCCAAACATGCATATTCATCCATGTACACAAGAAATGGTGGAAGTAGCATTTTCTAGTGTTCCAGGCGTAAAAAAAAAAGAAGCATTATTTCTCCAACATATGTTGAAAAAGTGTTTTTTCCTGAAGGAATGAAGTTAATTGGTCTTTGAGCAGTCTGCCAGATGGTAACAATAAGTGAAGTGTACGGAGGAGTCAATCTTAAACCACCTCAAAGACAGAAGGTGCTTTCCAACACAGTAATTTTATAAGTTTTGGAGACAGAATTAGTTGGGGCGTAATCTGAGTTAAGTAGATCCAATGTCTTCAATGGCCCAGTCAAAGGAACTGGTGGAGGGAGGATTGTCGTGCCGTTTGTGGTGGAGTTGCATCATCCAGAGTCATTCCTGACATGGACACGTGTGAACTGTGCAAAGCGAAGTCTGTAAGAAAATGGATGAATGACACACGTGACGGTATGATATAGACTAAGGCTTTAACGATCCCTTGAATGATTCGAGTACCTTGATTATCATAATTCCTCAGGGCAAATGTATCTGCCTTGAAGCTTTGTTAAATAATTTTTTTATTATTTAGCACACCGTGTTCCGGCCGGATGATTGGTTATGTTACGCCATGTTCTCATTTCCGCCTATGAATTGTTGCTAGGTGATAACTGCTAGTAGCATAACACGTAATTTTCAAGTTTGGTCCACTGGGATTTTATTGATTGATGATAATGTCCGGGTTTTAATTGTTTTTCGGGAGACAAAGAAGCATTCTTAAATTGATTGGAGTACGGCAGCTTTTCTCCTCCCGGTGCTGCTGCCTGGTGTTCGGCTCAGAGCGAACGGCTGTGAAGAGCGCGGCAGGTGCATTTATACAGGTGAGCGGATAGACCAAACACAGCGGGCGGCTGTGCTGTTGATGCTTAACATAAGTGCAGCTTTACGGACAAACCAGAAAAATTAATTTTATATCACCCCTTTCACAACAAAAGGGTGGTGGAGTGATTTGTGGTGGTACGGAGCTGGCAGACATGCTTGCGTGTGACAAAATCCTGTCACTGTTTTGGACATAAAAACTGGCCAAAGTGAGAGTTTGTCTATTAAATTGACAGAAGATGGATACATAAACTAAAAGCTGTTTTATTTTAATATAATTTCATATTTTTGTATCATTTTTGTCCAGGTTTACTTAAAAATTGAGCTATTACTGTTACAGATTCATTTACCAAATTACAGAAATGACGCCAATATGAAAAATTGGGCTAATGTTGATGTCCGATATTAATACTGCTGCTATTTACCAATATTTTACTTTATCAAATTTTCTATTCAATTAATTGATTAATCGTAAGAATAATCGATAGAGTACTTGATTACCAAAATAATTGTGTACAAAAGCCTGTGAAAAAGCTACTATTGCGGTCTGCAAAAATGCACCACTCCCAGTGAAAAACAACCAATCAGAGCAAGGAGGAGGGTCTTAGCGCTGTCAATCATCTTACTGTACGCTGCTCAATGTGCTCATAGTGGAAGAACAACTTACTGTTAAAGGAAATCAGCTTAACCACCATCATCAGTGGCTGTGCTAGTTAGAATTAGCATTCATTGCAGGGTATGTTCTTGTGAACACAAGAGTGATTGACAGCAGTAAATCCCTCCTCCTGACTCTGATTGGTTCTGACTGAATGATGTATTTCTATAGTTAGTACTCAGATTTTCTGTCTTATGACAACAAATATATTTTTAACAAATATGTAAAACTTTTTTATCTAAAAGTTACAAACTGCAGTTTTAATATGAAAATTCCAACATATTTAGGTCAAGATGTTCAACTTGTCCTGGATTTTTTAAGTTCTAGTCTTGAGTAAACTTTCATCAATGAAGTATCTGACAAAAAAAAAAAAAAGCTTCAGTTTACAAGGGAGCACAAACACTGGATTCTGGAGCAAAATAAGGAGACTGTTGTCCCGTGAGACCATGTGCCATAACTACCTGAGGGTAAGAAGAACATGGATGAAATGGTGCTTCCTCCATACACTAACACCAACCACACAGGCTGGTGTGGCAGCTTTATGATGTCACTTACTTTAGGATGAGGTTCAACAACGTTGTGCTGTTACAAAAAGTAGGTCAGCTTCCAACAAGCTCCGGTTCTGAGCGTTTCATGGAGCGTGAAACAGTCCGGAGTCCAAGATTTACCCCAGTTGTGGGTCTTTGGATTTTGCAGATTACTTCACACGCTGATCTGTCGTCATTAGAAGATCTCAGGGGAAAAAGCTGACGCAGCAATGTGTGGAAATAAAACGTGTCATTGCACCAGCTGAAGGTGGTAAAGCAAAATATAACCGGTGTGTGGTAGCTTCTTTCGGAGTAGTTTATAAATAAGAAACATCACCATCCTGACTCTGTATTAGAATGGGGTAAAACTATCATTATTATTATATATTATATAATATTTTCCAACTTTTCTGCTCTTTTTTTTCCTGTTGTTTCTGTTTTGAAAATAAAGATAAAATCATGTGGAGCAGCTCAAAACCGTCTAAGTTGTCTCAACTTTCCATTATAAATGTGCCCAAAAAATGTTCTAATATTGAAAAATATTGTGGCGTTTCCTTTAAATAAGATACACAATTAAAATCACATGTGAATAAGTTTGTAGTCATTAAAAAACATCATTCTCCAGCTACTTCCTGTCGTCGTCTTCTTTGTGTTTTTTTTTATTATTATTCACCAATTAATAATATATACAACAAGCATTATAAACTGCCAAAAATCAGGAAGGGGTATTGAACTACAAAATAATTAACCAGATAATAAAATGAGTAATAGCCAGAAAAATAAAATAACCGACCAAACAAACAAACAAGGAGGTACATGTTAAAATGAATTAATCAAAACAAAAACTAAACACTGAACATCATCAGTTGGTATCACAACAAAAAATAAAGTAACATGTGGATTAAGATATACTTTTTTTCTTTCAATAATGGCAGTTATTTTCTAATTTGAATTATTTTTAGTTCTCTGATTGATTAATCTAGCGTCACAGATATTTCTGGGAAGAAGTGGAAAATAGGGGAGAAAAAAAAGAAAAATAAATAAAATTATTAGCCAGAGCAAAGAATAAATAAGTAAAGGCTAGCTTAAAAGCAAAACAACAGCAAAATAAACTGTGATCTTATTGTTAAATTCTCCTATCTAGCAATAAGATAGGAGAATCTTATTGTTAGATAAGATTATGGACATTAATGTCCATAATTGTACGTAAACTTCTGTACAGAATCATATTAATGTCTGTCTGTATGAGAGCTATTTTAAGTTGTTTTTTATGTTTTGTTTTTTTTTGCAACTGAAAGAAGCAAAGACCTCTCCTGGTCTTTGCTTTTGCTTCTTCATGGTTTTTGCCAGTGATCGACATCCAGATGTTGATCACATGACTTGTGATGCAAAGAAAGTGTTTCCATTGCAGTTTTGTGAAATAAACCCATTTGATGCATCCAAAAACCCACCTTATCTAAACACCAAAACCTGTTTTTCATCGAAGAGTTTTTAGAAATTGTAGTGTTTCCATTAAGCAAATTTATTTTCAAAATGTCAAATGTTTTGTGCTCAATAGTAAAAACAGCTGCTGAGGGTCTTAAGAAATACAGAGGAATAAACATGGAGGAAGTGTGTGTGGGGGTGGGTGTGTGTGTGTGTGTGTGTGTGTGTGTGTTTGAATGTGAAGGGAGTGGGACCAAAAATCTCTCATTTCACCGCCGTGCAGAGGGATGCCAGCATGATGTATGAGGTCACTCGTCCTTCAAGAGGCTTTGCTGTTTCTGCTTTTATCATGCATGCTGTTCCCTCAACACACACACACACCCCCCAACACACGCCCCCACACACACACACGTTTCTGCGTACCTGAAAGGTCACCGTGAGGATTGTTGGTCCATCTTTTTGGCTATTACCCTTCATTAGTCGTAAAATATTCCCATCCAGCTGACTCTGTAACAGTTGCTGCTTATGAGACATTTCTGTCCGGCCTCATGAATTCTTCAAAAAGCCAATAGCTGGCTTCTGCAGAAGTCCCGGATCGCTCTGGTGGGCTAATGGGCCCGACCAGATCATCACAGATTCTCCTCACAGGTTTTCCAGATCGCGACACAAGCCATGTTTATGCTAAACTGGCAAGCAAATTAGAAGCAAATGCCTAAAATTTAATCTTTTTACTACTTCTACAAAAGAAATAGACTTCCTTCTGTCTATTTTAGCACAAGAATACTTAAAACCACATACTCTGTTGGATTTAACAGCTGAAGTTAAAGTTTTTGATCTAAAGCTCAACCACTGCGCCACAAAAGCTGCGTTACTCTGATTATTTCTGTAAACATTTTGCTGTTTCTTCATGTTCCACTCCTACATGTTTCACTGATGTTGTAGGATTTACCTGCTTTAGTTTCATTACAAAACAATAAACTTGATTTTTTCAAAAATGTATACAATTATACCAATGACAGAAACTATTCCTCCAATCTTTGACATTGCAAAAGATGTCAAAGACACAATAAAAATTAATAAATGGGTCAAGGGCAGCTTAGCCGACTTGTAAAGAATCCTTAAAACATTGACCAAAAATAATCAGCTGTCCTGTTTGAGGATCTTAAATAGTTTTATACATAAATT
The DNA here is from genome assembly GCA_903066815.1 of Brachyrhaphis roseni. Lineage (NCBI taxonomy): Eukaryota > Metazoa > Chordata > Actinopteri > Cyprinodontiformes > Poeciliidae > Brachyrhaphis > Brachyrhaphis roseni. Next base: position 8,438 of record CAEFZY010033330.1, on the reverse strand, counting down.
ATCAAAAATAATCAAATTCCACTATGGAGTTCTGTACCATAGCAGTGGAAATTACCTAAAAATAGAACCTAGCGCTAAAATTAACAAAACTTAACAACAAATCCTAACAACAAGTACCTCATCGCTAAAGTTGGTAGCTCCATATCAAGTTGTCACCAATTTTTGGGACGTAAAAAGTAGCACTTTTATAAAAAGCCCTTTTATAACAGCGCCCCCGGTGGCTGGAGGAATGAACAGGTCACAAACTTGGTTAAATATCTGCCGTTACTTTATTTTTTTTCTTCCTAACGTCGCGTAGCAACACCCAGTTGTTGATCACATGATGTGAAAGAAGAGTTTCCATTGTAGTTTTGTGAAATACACAAAATTTTTTGTTTGTTTTTAATGACTTATTGCATGAAGAAAGTTATTTACATGTGATTTAAGTTACATTTCTTATTTAAAGGAAGCAGCAAAATTGCAAAATTGTGTTTTTCAACAGTATCAGAATACTGACAAAGTTCTGCCCACATTTATGAAAATGTTTATGCAATATTGAAAGGCCTTTAGTCAATATTTTAATAATAATTTTTCAAAATTTTTTAAATTGTGATTATATTTCACATCAACAAAACAGTGATTTATTTTACCACATCTCTATTAGGGATGCTCTCCTGTGTGGTTGAAATCCAGAGCCAGAGTTGTTTACTTTCTGTTTTTCTTTGTACTCATTCCTTTACTTATGTTCAATTCACAGTTTTCATTAAAATGCAAAGGATTTTTGACTCCCTCACTTATTCCTCGTCATCCTCCCAGCCTTCCTCCCTCTGCACCAGAGCATTATCTGGACTTGTAAGGATTTGAAAGTTTGTCATGCTGTTCACTCATTCTCATGCTTTTTTTCTACACAGCCAGGGAAATGCAGAAATCTACGAAAACTAAAGATGTTGCTTACATTGTAATGTCGAGCTGAACTTGAAGCTATAAATATTTTCTTTCACTCCAGAATCACGAATAGTTAAAATACCTTATAATGTTTCCACTGGGTGGTATTTGTTTTCTGATTATGAAGTGAATAGATTCTGTTATTTTACCTAAAGACGGATCTGTTTTGCAGGTTTGTGTTCTTTTCTCTCACATCATGATGCATCCATGGCCGGTGATTTTGAGGGATGTGATTGTTTGTTGTTTTGTCTTTTAATGGGACAGAAGATGAAACATATTGTATTAATGGACCACATCATCATCATGAGATGCAAAGTAAAAAAACATAAAATAACAGTGAGTAAATTACAGATGGAGCACAAAGGTACGCATGCAATGATGGGAATAATAATCATCAGTGTGCTGTCGCTGCAGCTAATGACTATGACCATGATGCCTTGTATAAAATACAGCAGCGCTCCTTTGCTGCTAATTTGGACTGTAATTGCAGTCTGCAACGACTTTAAACATATTTTCACTTCTCATTTCTATTATGATTTCTGATTTATCTTATTTCCCGTCGATCATTCTTCTCCTTCTTCCTAAAAAGTAACAGCAAACTGTGAGAATACGTCTTTTTTAGTCCCATAAATGAGTGTTTTCAGCATGTGAGAGCTCAGTGGTCATGCAGTAAGTAGGTTAAATCAAACCTGTGCTGCAGCAATCAGTGAGTTTTATGCCGCTCCGAAGGGAATTCATTAATAAACAGCTGACAACATCAAGCCCACTGCAGAGCAAAACCAGTGGGGAAGATGGTTGATTATAACGAAGGACTTCAACGCTTTAGAGGAGCTTCCTGCTCGCCGACCTGGGCAGTTTGGTTCAGGCCCAATGGCTTGGATTGATTGAATGATTTTCTTAAAGGTGACCTTTTATGCTACACTGAACAGGTTAGGATAGAGTTTATGGCCTATACAAAGCATGTTGATTACATTTTATTGCACAAAATCATTCTTAAATAACAAGATTTTAGCCTGCTCAGTTCGAGAATGAGCCGTTTTAGGGCATCTTGTCACTTTAAATCCCAGTTATCTGCTGCTAGCCACTCCCTCCAGCTCAACATTTACTCTCACATGTGGAAATGGCTTCAAACAGACACACAATTATAAATCCGTACATCTTTGAAAAGCACAAGTAGAGCCTCCTTCACAACCAATTAGAATATAGGAAGTGGTTTCTGAATGACAAGTTAAGAACAAAACCTTTGTCTTTTCCAGCAGCCATTATACAGCGAATAAAACCAGCCGTCCAAACATCCTGGAACTCTGCTTGGTTGCTAGGCGATGGGCTGGACTTTGCTGGGGTTGCTAGGTAACAGGCTCGGTTTGCTAATTTGTGACTTTATATTGAGGAAGTTTTTGAAACGGCTCATTTTCCAGACACCAAAATACATTAACGTACTACCAAAAACCGTCTGGATTTTTGTGTGTTTCTGCTACTTTTAGAAGTAGTAGAAACCCAAATAGAAGTACAGAAACGTGCGTCTCCTTTAAATTTTTATATTTAATTTTCTCAGCTAAATCTGTTGCTTGACTGTGTTTGTGTTTTAAAATAGAGAAGTGGATAGATGCTGTAATGTCATTTTTTTTTTACTTATTTGGATTTTAAAAATTCAGGTTTATGAATAAACTATAAAAACCGGGGAAAACCCATCGCTGTACTTTCTGTAGAGAGTCACACCTCCACAGAATGCATCATAAATTCCACTTTTTATCAGACGATACTTGTGAAAAATGAGACAACATGAACTTTATAGGCTGTTGCCCAGAACAGCATGAAAACAAGGGTGCACAGACTTAAAATAATAGCAAAAAAGGACACTAGATTATCTACTTTGAGCCGACACAGAGCGAGGAAAAGCAGAATATAAATGGTTTAAAGCTGTTTTTCACCTGTTTATCAGCTTATGTTCTCCTTGCTGTGGCTCACTGCAGCTGCTGTAATTTTTTAAGCCTTTAATAAACAACAAAAACTTGACTAATTGCCTCGTTTGTTTGAATATGTATTCATAACAATCATCAAATAGGATGCCATATTTCATTAAGTATACAAGTCATGGTTTGTTACATTTAACAAACTAATTTTAAGCCAAAATACATTAACATACTACCAAAAACCGTCTGGATTTTTTTGTGTGTTTCTGCTATTTTGTAATACTTTGCAATTATGTAATATTAATTTATTGACCAATATAAAAGACCAATTTGCTAAGTACCAAAGTATTTATAGATTTATCTCAAAAAGCATAAACAAACTGTGTTTTTTGTGATGGAAGTATTAAAAACCAAACAGGGAACCATAGGAAGCAGCTAGCGACCTGTTGATCAGAAGCATAAACTGCATGTTTATCTGATCTTCAGAGTTACACTCTTAAATTTAAGGGTTAGCATCAGAAATGATCTCTAAAAATTAGTTTCCATGGATGTGAGGAAGATCCAAATCAGCAGGTAGGTTGCAGATTCAAGTCATGACTCTGACTGTGCCTCTTCCAAACATTAATATCGCTTCTAGTCACAAGAAAAATGACAGTAAAAATAAACGATTACTTTAAAAACTGAATCTGTCATGGCGATGAATAATTTTGGTTTGAACAGAATGTTTTTACTGGCACCCAGGCTGGATAACATGCAGAGATATTTGCTGCTGGATGCATTTTAGCTCTAAAAACACATTTTAGCACAATTATATTTAAAAGAACCTTAAAAAATTTATATTGTGCTACATATGTTTTCATTAATATTTTTGCTTGGGCATTTGCAGAGTTGGGTAGCAAGTAATTACATTTGCTTGAATAGCTTTTTTGAAAAAATTAACTTTTAGGAGTATTTTTACTACACTGAACTTTTTACTTCAGTAATTTTATTATAAAGTATTTCTACTCTTACTTGAGTAAAATTTCTGGATTTTCAACCCACTGAATGAAAAACAAACATGTTTTAACCAAAAATTCACCAGACACAGACACACACCTGCAGTTTTTGTTAAATTTTCATAAGTTTTATATTTAAAGAAACTGATTTGGAAATTTTATTTTGCCTGATTTTGTTATTTTTTGTTACTAATATAAATTATTGTCATTTTGGTTCTTAAAATACCAAAATTTCTACTTACCTTTATATTTTGGTCCATCTGATAATGTAATTTTTAAATATCAAATGGTAATTTGATCTCAGTACTTGAGTCGACTTTTTACCAAATACTCTTTTACGCTTTCTTGAGTAATTTTATTATGAAGTATCTTTAATTATCTGGATTTTCTACCCACTGAATGAAAAACAAACGTGTTTTAACAAAAAAACTGCAGTTTTTGTTAAAACTTTATTTAGTTTTTTATTAAAAGAAGCTGATTGAGAATTTTTTTTTGAGTGATTTTGTTATTTTTTTTGTTACTTATATTAATTATTGACATTTTTGTCCTTAAAACACCAAAATGTAACTTTATATTTTGGTTGTCTGATGATGCAATTTGTACATATTAAATAATAGATAATTTGATCAGTACTTTTTACCAAATACTTTTTACTCTTGATTACTTGGACGGCTACTTTTTAATTTTACTTGAGTGAAAATATGTTGAAGTAGTGCTACTTTTACTAGAGTACAGTTTTGGGTATTTTACCACCTCTGGGCGTCCATTAACCCCCCCAAAAAGAAAAATAATATTTTTAAACCCAGCTCTGTGGGTCACAGGCGGTCTTTTGTGAAGGCCGGAGGTGGACGATATGAGATTGGCATCAACTGGCCCTGAAGCCAAAATGATATTAGAGCACAGTGGGGGTCTTTAGTGACAGAGGTGTTAATAAAATAAAGATGAGCCCGGGCCCATGATATTTACACAAGGAGAATCCGATTATGGCGGACTGTTAGTTCTGCTGTGAAGCTCTTGGGTTTTGATGAAAAGCAAGGGGAACATATTAAACCTTAGCCGTTTTGTAAAAGCCTGCCTTATGCCATCCGCGTCGGCCTCGGAGAGAACCTCTGTGTCATGTAAATAAAGAGGGAGAGGAAGAAGGATGATTGCTTCCCAGGGAGAGGGACAGCACTCTGTTAGCGAAGGACAGAATGAAAAAGCGAGAAAGGCTGAAAAATGTGTCAGGGAAATTTATAGAGAAAGAAAATGGAATCTTCTGAGCGATGAAAGATGGCATATTGAAAACTGGGAGGGAGAGCGCTGGAGCTGGGGTAAAGATGAACGGCAAGGCCGCGGCGAAATGACAGAACCTCCACTCAGCATTCGGGGCAGAGCAGAGGTTTACATGTGGACAGTCAAATGGAGCTGCTTTGCTTTCATTCAATACTTCAGCTTAAAAGCAGCTGAACTCGTCTGATTATGATTAACATTAGAGCACTGCAAAAAAAGAATACATCATGATTTAGTTGCTAAGGTCACCTAATGAAGATTAGGGTATATTTTATATATATATATTTAAATGTAATGCATCATTCACTTTCAGAGTGACAGAGGAGATTTTGGACAATATGTCATCTTTAAATTTCGACGTTAAATAGATTAAATAATTTGTTAAATCCAACATTCCTTCATAAAAATTAATAGATTTAAATGTTTAAACTGCTTTAACCCTTAATGTCCTAAATTGAAAATCTCCGCCTGGATATTTTTGCTTATTTTAATTGTATCCAGGTCTTTAAATGTCCTGTGAGTAAATAAAGTTGCCAATTTATCCATAACAACTGTAACTTTCGATATATAGCAATTAGCCATCTATTAAACAAGCGCCTCTCAGATTAATTTCACTCCCTGCTACATTACCGTAATAACCCGATATTGGCTGGAAAGTGCAACGTCTCCTCTTTCAGAAACGTTAGAATTTTTCAGATAGTGCAAAGTGTGGCAGAATTACGCTACTGCAAATTTGGCTGGATCATTAGTGCTCCGTTTAGGGCTTGAAGGGTTAAAGAAGTCAAAATTTTCATGTAAAAACATCCAATCTTAAGTATTTCTGGTCTAGTTTATAGTGCAAATCTCTTAGTACACTTGAAAATCCTCAAGATTATGTCTTTTTTACTGAGATAATACGGATCATATGCATATTTTTTAACGTTATCTCGTCTGTTTCAGCCCATTTAGGGCATTAGCGATCCATTTTGCTCTGTTCTGAACCGGAGAAACCCACTTCCTGGCCCCCAAATGAATTTCGTGCGTCATCCAGGTCACGTGTCTGAAACCCAGCAATAGGTGCAGCATGTATGATGACATCTCAAGGTCGGGGCCATGATGGTGTTTTTCTACATGAGAAAAAGAGTTGAGATTGTGTGCGTTGTAATACAATCACATCAGTCGATTGGTTGATGGGGTTGCTACCTTAAAAATAACGAGATAAAACAATAAGAACTGTTTTTCTCTCATGTCCAGTTCATAAAACGTCCAGTGTGTCGTATCTGGGGTCAGTGAAAGTTTGAGGCTCTGCATCAGGCCTTTCCAGGGGCTTCAAGGTCACACCACTCCACCAATGCTGAAAGCTTTGTGGTCATTTTTGCCCTGCTAATAGAATTAGCAGGCCATCTGTTTTTGTGCGGCGTGCCAGCCCGGATCCCCTGCTAATTATGTTATAATATCCCGTTCAGCGGCAGCCGTCTTTTTAATATTCCCCCAGCAAACACTCCGGGGGCAGACTTCAATAAAAGCAGGTGGCTGGAGACAGAGACGCAGAAACAGTAACCCACATGCTCCGTTCTAATGAAATAACAGTGAAGCTGAAAGTGTATATCTTACCCGAACTGGGAAATATGCTCAGAGTCTGAGCCATGTTGCCAGGCGACTGCTGCCTGGAACGGCGTGTCTGGAGTGACGGACAGATGGAGGAAGGAAGGACGCGGTGAAGCCAAGCGGCTGGAGTTAGAGCCTTTCCAAGTTTATGAGTCTGGATGGACGATGTTGCTCTGTTGTTGTCACTTCAACTACGAGAGCAGCGTTTGCAGTGTCACATCAGGGGAGGCGCGCAACACAGTTTAATAATCTGAATCCTCTTCTCTGCAAAATGCGGTTACAGCCACAAACATCGCTCACTGTGTCTGCCTTTACAGTTTAATTATGGGATACTCAGAGCTGCCAGCGCAGCTTTTCTTGTTTGCACTGTAGGTGGTTTGTAATCTGAGTTTAGTCACTTTTTTCCCACTTACAAGCCAGGTCTTTGTTTAGTTGTTGTTTCCTCTGCACATTGACCTTGCTCCAGACAAAGTGAGACAGAGATTCACCCGAGCACTCGCATTGCGCCTCATTAAATTAGAGTACTGTCAGAGGGGAGCTGAAATAATGCTGCTCCACCCATTGTCTGTCCCTCTTTGTCATCTGAATGAGGCGTGTTATATCGCCTCTCTTGTTGCCTCGCCTCTCTCACAAATGTTGCTGTTCGAGAGGTGTCACATTTTCTCTCCTGTCTGCAATTTGTTATGAATATATCTGCTTGTATGGTAAGGTAATTTTATTTATATATCACATTTTCAGTAACAAGGCAGCTCAAAGTGCTTTACATGAATTAGAAGGAAATACAAACAAATCAATAAACCAAAGAAAGGACAAAAAGGTAAAAGTATAAAATTACATATTGATTACCCATGTTGAAGTAGTTGATAATTTATAAACTAGTAGGGGTTTCTCTCTATCTTAAGTTTGTTCTGTCACATTTAACGTCATACATTAGCACAAATATAAAAAAAATCATGACAAATAACCTCCAAATTAAAATCTGACCAACCAATAAACCACTAATCAACAACCGACCCACCAACAAACTAACCTACCTACAACCAACCCAGGCTCGTTGTCATAGCAACCGACAACAATGCGACTTCATGTTTTAGGATTTAATACCAAAAATATTCAAGAATTTTGCACACAGAACAGAACATTTAGCCTGTTGCAGTAGTATGTTTTAGGCTTAATGTTTTACTAATAAATTATTGATGTGGTAGATTAGCTTCCACTTTACTGAATTTTTTAGGCTTACAAACTGTAGCCCACAAAACTCACATTTCATTAAAAAACTAAACAAAAACATGTTATTGCCGTCTTACCTTTACTTATAAATGAAATCTATGCACTGTCAATTCTGCACAAAAATATCCGTTCATCCAAAGTCAAGTCTATCCTCAGCATGTCTTTTCTTATATACTACTTCGTTTGAGAGTCATCAAACTGTCTTGAAGCAAACCTTTCAGCTCCGCTTTTGGTCTTCCTTTAGTTATTATCTTCTGCTTCAGTTGAAAATCCACTTTAGAAAACTGTAAGTGTAGAAATGTACCGTAATTTCCGGACTATAAGCCGCAACTTTTGTCTCACGCTTTCAGCCCTGCGGCTTATACAATGATGCGGCTTATTTATGCATTTTTTTCTAACGACCACCAGGGGCGCTCGAGCAGAAAAGGTAAGAGTGAGAAAGGGGGAATATATGTGTAGAGGAAGACGCAAGTTCAATGTAACGTAACACGTCTCCTTGCTCAGGAGGAAGATGAAG
>CAEFZY010033329.1:0-16136 GCA_903066815.1 Brachyrhaphis roseni | reverse complement strand
AACAACAATAAAACCTTGTTAGGTAGGTGGTAAATGACATCCGGTTTACCAGTGAGACTGTTTAACAGGTCTGATGGTATTTGTAGTCCATCTTTCCTTTCATCAATGTCACATTGCAGCATAACCATGAACACAAAGCTCACTAGACACGTCTGATCATGACTGACACTAAAGACGTGTCTCTGCTTCAGATCATTCATCAGATCATCCACAACTGGGACTAAAAACAAAACAAAATTATAATTAAGTAAAATTTCAGCAGGAAAACAAAGTAGAATGGCATCAATGGTTTCTATAAAATTTATATATTTTAAATTTGCTCTTTAAAGAGCGAAGGCTCATTTGAACATTGAACTGTTGGCAAGAAATCCAAAACTTCTGCATGACTGTAGCCGTCATGAAAGTTCATCTTAATCAGATCCTCTTCTGAGAGCGAGTCCAGAATGTGGCTTGTTGAACCAAGAGAACTTCAAGACCATCTACTGGTGTTTTCACCTTGTGTCAAGAACTGCACTTTGTTCCCACATGAAAAACAGAAGAGTTGAACTGTGCCCAGATTTTGACCACAGAAGTCACAAAACATGAAACATGACCTAAAAAAAAAAAACGGCACAGTTGAAATTTATACACCAAAAAAAGATACAAACATCTCTCTGTCTGTATAGATAAATTGACATCTATCTATCGAAATGTATCTATTTGTCATCTCCAGCTCTTCAATTTATATATTTAGCAATGCACTAAAAGATTGAAAGAAGGCATTAAAAAAATATGATTCATCTTTTCTTTGTTGTGGCATCATGTGCAAAGCTAATTCAGACTAGCAGTTCACTACAATGACACAGTGCAAACTTGTTTAATCAAAGTCACTATTGTTAACATCACCTATTAAATATGCTCTTATATAATACTGTTGTTACGAGTTTGCAGTTTTTTGCTATTTTTCCCCCTTGTTCCTTTTTCCTGTACATATATTTATATTGTGTGTGTGTTTGCTGCATTTTATTTATAGCCTGTTTTGTTTGCATTGTTTTGTTAATTTGTTTGCTTCTATTTTCTGTTATTGCTGCATTTTTCTCTGTTGCATTTATTTTTCACGTATTTGCAGCTTGTTTTTCTGTTTGCTACACGTCTTCACCCGACGACCACTGCATACATCAAATGTATACTTTAAGAATTCAAAGAATTTAACATTAAGCATGTGGAGAGATATTTGAAAAAGAAATTCTTAGTCTTGGAGTTCAGCTTCTTAAAGAAACACATTTGCTAGTAAGTCCTAAGGCAGTAAAACAGTGATGCTGTGCTGCATTGTCACAACTCTATGTCTGACTGTAGGTATAATGTTTATTTATTTATTCTTCCTGAAATGCTGTGTTTTGTTTTTGTGTTTCATCTGTCCTTTCTTGTTATACCAAATGATATGTTTGGTACGGCATGACCGACGGTCATCTCCTCTCCACCAGGTGAAAGCCAGTGGCTCCATTCTGGATCAAGCTAATCCTCCTCCTTAAACCTGCAGTGTGGAACTTTAAGCTATTTTCTAAGCAAACAAACCAGAGTTGGATTAAAGCGAACTAAACAGTGCTGTGTGAATGCAGCCTCTGATTACTTCATGTGATTTAAGGCAGTGGTCCCCAACCTTTTTATTACCGCTGACCGGTCCATTGATGATGTTTGTAAAAGTGAAACCATAAAGACAACAATCACTGTTCAACTTCCCAATCATCCAGGATTTAAACAATCAAGTGCATAAAATCTCACCAACAGCTCAACATAATCATCAGAAACCAAAGCCACAAGAAGAAATGAATTACCTTAGAAAAATACAAAGACGTGCCTTCGGAGACCACAGTAATCTGACCAGCTGTTTTAGCTCAATCACTTTTATACCAAGGCGTGTTTCTACTGTCTAATCCGTTCTAACATAGTTTAGAGGTGGACTCAAACAACCCGGAATGACGTGTTGCTGTTTGTAGCCAGAGACCAGGCAGGTGTTACCAAGACCAAGAGTTTATTTTATTTTAACCTACAGATTATAAATGACAAAAAGATAAACTGAGCTCATAAGAGAGGTCAAAGAAACAAAACTGAACTCAGGCAAAAATGTAAGCAAACCGGCTGCACAAACAAACATAACTGACATAACAAAGAAATGACACACAGTGTTTTATATACTGGCTGACCAGATCAATTAAGACACAAGAGGTAAAACTAGACAGAATACAATTACTAACAAATAACACTACAGCTAAGTTTGGCTAAACAAAACACCCAAAAATGAAAATCAAAAGTATTACATTTGAAATACTAATATTTACTTAAATACAAAAACCTATCTAAAGAAAGAAACTACAAATCCATCCTGCGGGGAATTTGGCAGGAGGAATCAGACTGAACCACTAGTTCAATCTGATTGGACTGAACTAATCCAATCAGACTGAACGACTAGTTCAATCTGATCAGTCCAATCAGACTGAACCACTAGTTCAATCTGATCAGTCCAATCAGACTGAACCACTAGTTCAATCTGATTGGACTGAACTAAACCAATCAGACTGAACCACTAGTTCAATCTGATCAGTCCAATCAGACTGAACCACTAGTTCAATCTGATTGGACTGAACTAAACCAATCAGACTGAACCACTAGTTCAATCTGATCAGTCCAATCAGACTGAACCACTAGTTCAATCTGATTGGACTGAACTAGTCTAATCAGACTAAACCACTAGTTCAATCTGATTGGACTGAACTAGTCTAATCAGACTGAACCACTAGTTCAGTCTGATCAGTCCAATCAGACTGAACTAGTGGTTCAAAACAAACAGAGTAAATCTTAAGCAAACAAAATTAACTTTAAGTTGATATAAATACATATGTTTACTAAATGTGAACAAATAGAACAAATGTATCCCAATCAACTAATAAATGTTTTATTGAAACTAAAGTGTTGTTCTGTCTGTATGAAAAGATGAATTGTGCATAAAAAGAGTTAATGACTTTAGAGTGTAGCCATGGGTTTGTCCATCACAATGAGGCACCTGGTTTCATTCCATACTACTACTTTTTCTCTTCAATAGCTTCCCCATTTTTAATGCAAATTTGCTGTAAAAGTTGCAGTGAAAGTCAATTAAAAGTGCCAACCTTGCATTAAAGTGACATTGTTTTCAAAATAATGCAACACTTTTAATCCAGCTTTGCATTAAAAGTGTCATTTACTGAATGTCACTTCATGGCAATAGTCATAAACATTCATAAAGACTCCTTCATGTTCATGACAGATGATATGTCATGTTTATGATGTCATTTCAGTCTTATGTACAGCCAGTCAAATAAAGTGTTACTGATAGCTCTATCTATCTTCCTGTCTACCTATTGATAGACCTATCTAGTTATAACTAGCTAAACTATGTAGTATCATGTTTATAGAGACACTGGAGCAGCTGGAGAAAACTTATATAAAACATAGGTTTACTTAATTTTAATAATAGAGAAGATTACAGACAATATTTATCTGTCTGTCTGTCATTTGTGTTTGTAGAGAAACCGGAGAAAACTTTTGTTTAAAGCAAGATTAGTTTATTTTACTAAGAGATCAAATTACAGTGTCTGTCACTTTTATTTTTAGAGAAACCGGAGCACCTGGAGAAAACTTATATTTAATGTAGAATTCCTTAATTTTACTAACAAAGAAAATTACAGACACTATCCATCCATCCATCTATGTACCATTTTTGTAGGAAAACTGGAGCACCCAGAGAAAACCTATTGTTAAAATGACTTAAAGTAACTAATAGCTACAGACTGCGGTTTTAGCACTTAAAACCGCACTCATTTTTTTGTCTTAGGCCTTATATGTCTGCCGTAGCTAACTGACAATCTTACAAAGATGTTATGTAAATGATAAGATTCCCATCACATTCCTTGGCCAGCTGAGAAACAGTCATTCATTTGGAACTGGGAATAGATGGCAGTTTTGTGATTTTACAGGTTAAAGGTAGGTGCACAGGGTTGTAGTTCAGAGAGGGAAGTCTGGAAGGCTTGGCATTGATAACTTTCTGACGACTCAGTGAAGGTCTGCAAACGTTGCTGGTTTTTGGATCGTCATGATTGTCAGTTCTTCCTCCTGGTCCTGCTGCTGGCAGAGTCTCCTGAACTTTCTGATTAATAGGCTGTTTGTGTTTATTAAACTGGGTTACTTTACTATTTTCACCTCCACAAACTCTTTCCAATTCAATTAAGGAAAGCATGTCTTTCCTTTCAATTTCACAAAGAGTCTTTTTCTCCTACTGTTTACGTTCAATCTGGGAATCCCATGTTTCAGTCAGACTTGACAGCTGCAGCTTTTTTCTCTTTCTGCAGTGTTTCACGTTTTTGCTCAGCAACTTCCCGATGTTTCATTTCTGTCAATGATTTATCCTCCATTAAATCCCTTTTGTTAGCTTCCTGCTTCTTTAAACGTGACAGTTGGTCGTACATTATTTTTTTTATGTATTTCACAATTTCCGACCTTATCAGGAATGCTGCAGTCAATCTCTCGGTCTAGAAAGCCCAATTCATAATGACTCTCTTCCTTGGTTCATCCCGTGGTCCTTTATGTTTTCCATGTTTGGCTTCGTCTCATCCTGTCTGAAAAATTTCCGGTCTTTCTCTTTCTCCTCATCTCAACGTCATCAATTTGCTGCAATTTATCCGCCTCCATTATTGCAGCCATTTGTTGCCTTTCAATTTTAGCTTTTTCCTCCCTCTTCTGTTGTTTGTATTGAATTTGTGCATCCAGTGTCAGTTAAATACTTTTTTTAATTTGCTTTCTTTTCCCTCTCCTGTTCCTCTTGTAACTTTTGTCCTAACCGCTGCTTAGCTCTCTCTTTAAAACGCTTTTCCTCCAAAACAACGAAGTTGGCAGCTTCTTTCCTCTTGATGTTATCTAGATTATCATGAACAATCTTCTGACATTCTTCCTGAGATGGGACATCTTCCTTCTTCTGCCGTTTATAGTCAACCAGACCAATCCTTGCATCAGTGAAATACTTTTGCGTCTCTGCTTTCTGTTCTCTCTCCTGGTTGTCCTGTAACTTTTGGGCAAATTTCTGCTCAGATGTTTCTTTATTAAACTTTCCCTCCTCTAAAGTGTCTTTGGCAGCTTCTCTTCTCTTTAGCTCCTCCAGAAGATTTTCATAAACTTTATTCTTACATTTATCTTGAAATGTAACCTTTTTCTCCTTCTCTTCATTTACATATTTTGATCGAATGCGTTCACTAATGCTCTTCATGTACTTTTCTCTTCTCGTGGCTCTTTCTGTCCTTTTTCCTTCATCCATTGAAAATTTTGCAAAGCTTGAAAGAATGGTGCCTAAAGAACCAGCCCGTCCTTGAATTTTAAAAGGGAGGTTCAGAGTTTTGTTTGGTAATATTGTGTCTGTCGTTATTGTAGGGAAGAGCCTCTTTGGTAGATGTTGGGGATCCACCTATATAAATCAGTTGGGTTTTGCACATCTGGGTCTAGAACACAAGTAACAGTTAACTGCCACAGTGATCTGACCAGCTCTTTTAGCTCAATTACTTTTATACCAAGGTGTGTTTCTACTGTCTGATGCATTCTAATGTAGTTTAGAGGTGGACTCAAATAGCCTGGAATGACGTGTTGCTGTTTGCAACCAGAGACCAGGCAGGTGTTACTGTGCCAATTTTCCACATAAGTTTGGAAAATCTTCCGACAATCCTTAAATCGTTCCGTGTGAACCAGACCTAAAACTCACTGGCTCTACTCATCTCAATCACTGCTAACGCTCTGACTCTGGTCGCTATGGTAACATTTATGCCTTCAAAATAAGATACAGATGCGCCACAAAAACGAGCATTTTGCTTTCGTGAAAATTTTAACTCACGATAACGACTAATGGAGCCCTGAGCTTGTTTCTCTGCAACAAGACGATCCCATCTGGGAGTGATGAGAGACAATTAAGTGTTGCTGATGCTCAGGGTGTTTGGTCTCTATGTGGTGAAGCAGTTTGAAGCTTCATTGCCTCATTAACATCCGGATAAATCCATTCTCCTGTCTCTTCTCTGGGCCTTTTCTCCTTCGCAAAGAAACTTTCCAAAGAATCTGATCTGTTTCTGACTCATGTTGCTGCTTGTGGCTCAATGTTGGCGCACAAGATATAACCAAGAGAATCCGGTTAAAGGATTTTCAAAATAAAATATCCTCCAGACTCAAATAATACATAAAACGGAAATATTTAATTATTTCTTGCGCGGCCCGGTACCAATTGGTCCACGGACCGGTCCATGGCCCGGGGACCACTGTTTTATGTGATTTAATTTGCTCTATGTGCTTTGACTGTTATTCCTCTTTTTTTTTTTCAACTAAAAGAAACAATGACTTGGCCAAAAGGGCCAACTATCGCATTTTATGGCAAAGGCCTATTAAGGCTATATCACAGCATGTCTCTAGGTCCCACCGGGTCATGAATGTCGAGGAGTGGACCCTCCTGCTCAGACTATTGAACGGAAGGGTCAATATCCGGAAGGCGTCCTGACATAACCAAGGACATATCACAATCTAACTCAGTGAGTCACAGGTGTCCAGCCAATGATACCATACGGTTCACTTACGCTACGCAGCCAATCACCGAATGCTATTGTGTGTATGTGCCTTGTGCTGTGGCACCGTGCAGATTTGCCAGGTAGGAAAAGTTAAAGCCCCAACATACTCGGGCTTCAGTCCACGACGTCCGCCGGACATGTCCGCGCAAGGATAGATTTTTATGACCGCGTACTCGGTGTCGCACAGTAAACTACCCAGTGGAAACAGTGTTCACATCAAACTGGTTTCAGACAGACATTTCACCAACAAAAATATAATAATAATAAAGACTTTCATGTTTCTAAGTGCAAATACAATACCTTACTATCTAATTTACATACTCAAATACATGTAAAAACACCATTTATTCTGTGTCTGAGTCTGAAAAGGAGTATGATGAAGTTTAACTTATACAACCAGACCCCCTTTTCCATTCATTAATTCATAGCATAAATAGTCTTCCTATTTCCAGTATCCTTTCCACAATAATAATAATAATAATAATAATAATAATTAATGATAACTATAGTAATATTTCCTGAACCAAGTTGCTGCTGTAATCTGATTCCTTTAATAAACTGTGTAACTTTCTATAATCCCAGATTTATAACAGGTGTAATACAGATGTGTGGCCATAGTGCGCACACACCTGATGTTGCTCACAGTGGTCCTCGGTGTACTCAGGGAGCTTGTGTGTATGCCCAGACACATGAAAAATTAGAGGGAACATTGGCCACGGGTCTTGTCCCTCTGCTTCGGGGGTGTCAGGAAGAGGAGCCTGTCTCACGCGATGTGCTGGACAGGCACCTTATCTTTCCTAAGGCAAGTGGCCTTTGGGGACAGGCTGTTCCTGGACGACATGCCTAAAATCCAGGGTCAAGCAGCTCTGCACGGCCACCAGTCAAACTCGTTTGTTTTCTTCTGAATTTTAACTCTTTCATCTGGGCAGAGCACCTTCTCACCTTGGGGAAGAAAATTATCAGCTTTGTGTTATACCTGAGGAATGTGTATCAATTTCTCAGGTACCTCAAGGAAACGCCACCAACGAGAGCACTCTCTTTTAAGCCCACATCGTCTGTACCACCAAGACCGTTCAATCATGCGTCGCGCAGCTCCAAAAAAAAGTGGTTATTCATCAGATTAAGGTGAAGTCGGCCAAGAAGCTGTGCACAATATCACCGGTGGTCCTGGACTGGTGCAGACAACTGGCCCGGGTAAAAATCCCCAAACTACTGGGTATGATTTTACCATCCTCCTACACAGGCTGAATACATAAAGAAGGGCTGTAATATCCAACATTTTTTCCTTTCCCCTCTCAGATTAAATGGAGGAGGACCAATCCCAGTAGCAGAGCAGATTTTTTTACGGTTACCTCAGTGCCTACATTGCCTCCATTTAAAGTCACAGGATGCAAGTCTTTAAAAACTTGGTGGTGGCCGAGGTCAGGGAGGCAAGGAAAGACGCGAGGGAGGATGTGCATGGTTTTGTTATAGACTTGAGAGGAAAGTAGGACTAGTGTCTTCTTGTCTCACAGATCACTACGCACAAGACAAACAAAGCATTCAGGAATGCTCAAATCTATCTGGACCCAGAGCAGTTTTAGATTGATGAATTCAATACCTTTCAGAAAGTATGGTGGCCATCGTAAGAAAGGCTTACAGTATTCAATTATGCCGCATGAACTGATCAGTACAGTATTGTGAGGGAACACAAAAGAAAATAAATTCCCCATGTCCCCTCGAGGGCTCCATACCACAAGCATATTACCATACATTTAATAAAGTTTTCTCTCTTACTGTTTTTGTCAACTGCAATTTTTGATTTCTATGTGAGGGCATGAGTGGGAAGCCCAATGCTGCTACTTGGCCCTAGTTTGTACAAATGGATGAGATGTTGGGACAGAGTTCCCATAAGTCCTTCTGTCCTAATTTTCTCTGTCCCTGAGGACATTAAGTGCAGCAGAGGGTGGCCAACAGGAGGAGAACGAGAAAGGGAGCGCATCAGTCAGAAAAGGCAGAGAGGAGATGATGAGCTACTGGAGCTCTTTGAAAGAGAACCTGAGGCTCCAAACGAAGAGCTGAAAAGAGTAGGGAAAGAATGTTTAAGTTATTTTTCATATGGACATTTTTTTTTTCCAAAATTCTGGTTTTCTTCTCTCTTTCATTTTTTCAATTAATGTTTCTGAAAAGTGTTCACAAAGTTAGTGTTTCTGTTTTAATAAATGTTACAAATGTATTAACATATAACAATTTAACATACAAATTCATTTGAACATTTTTAAACAGCTGACAAAAAGAAAACATTTTAAATAAGACCAGATTACAAAACATCAAGAATATTTAAAGGGGCAGTATTATGTGCTTTACAACCACATATCGTTGTATAGCACAATCAAGTAACTATGTGACCTTAATTTGTTATAGAAATGCTATATGTATAAAACATGACTCAAAAGAAAATTGACGTCGTAATTTAACCTCTTAAAATTGGACTTCTGTCCGTTTAAGAAGTTCCTGTTTGACTTCATAGCTGCCCACTTCCAGTCTACGTGTCCTCACGGCATCCAACGTAGTCCTTCGTAGGACGCAGCCTCTGAATTGTGACAGCTTTTGTGTGACGCTGTAGTCCCCGATGTTTAAATAAATTGCCTGGCATCTTCCTTGCTTAAACCAACTCAAAAATGTAAAGAGAACCTACGTTTTGATTTGTGTCCCTTTCTCCTTTTATTTGTGTTAATCATTTACCTCCATTCAGCCTGTCAGCCATCACTTCCACAGCTGTTTCCAATCACCTGATTACCACAGCTGCATCTGATGTCATCTTCCACTCATGGTTTTTATTTGTTTTAACAATTTCCTTGTTGTTTCTTTATATACTTTTTTATCTTGCCATATTCTGTCCATTTCCCTGGTTTTTTATTATTCCTTTGAAGGCGTTGGCGTAGACCATAATTCAGAAAACTGGGACAGTTTCTTTGAAACTTCCGAATGAACACTAAGAACAGAGTTAAGACAAGGAAAAATAATATGGTTATAAGAATTTTTATGTTATAGCAATAACATAAAAATAGATCTGGCAGGCCTCTCATATTTCACACACAGACTTGCTACCAATTTCATTAGCCCAATTCATAAGGTGAACCACTACACAGATCAATAAAATAGACAGATGTTTTCAAGGTGGCTCTATTTCTGTTAACTACTATGAATTTCTGCTGAAAGCTAACAAGATTAATTAATTTGTTAAATTAGCTGAATACACTGTTCAAACAATTAGATGTAGAAATGTGAGCCCAATGAAGTGTTTTAAATCCTGCCTAAACGTTATCGTCGTAAGCAACTTTTAATCTGACAATCATTGTAATCCACATTTCAATTTAATAATAATTCAGTGATGTGGCATTAAGTTCCAAAAGTATTTTAAACTATGCAAGTAGTGTAGGGTTTCATTATGTTACAGATCAAAATCAAAAATATAATCACTTCTCATTTTTTCAAATTTGTAATATTTCACAGTTGAAAGTAATGAAAGTCACCAAGATGTATCTTGTAACATTACAAAATTCTACCATGTTAAACTAAAATATTGTGAACAATAAAGAAATAAAATGTTAAATTGGACCTCAGCACATAGAATCAAAATATGTCACAAAGTTGCATTGGAAAAATCACCTTGAAATATTTTACCAAAAATTATCATTTTAAAGGCCCGTCTGAACCACCTGTAAAAGAAAGCATAAACTAATGGATTTAACATAGAATTGGACCATCCTAACCATTTAAATGCTTCCATAACAAAAATAGGTATTGTGAATTTTCCCATACTGTATAAACCTAAAGAGAAAAAGAAAGGAGTCCAACACATGAGGAAGACTCCCAATACTACAGTCAGAGTTATGTTGGCCTTTTTCTCCATCTTACTGAGAGCTGCTTCAGACTTCATAGAGTTCTGGATGCGCCTCGCCTGCTTCTTTGCCACTATGAAAATCTTAAAATAGATTGTTAAAATGATAATTGCTGGAATGTAGAATTCAAAAAATGGTCCAGGACTGGTTTCCTTTGTAGCTATAAATATATCACACCTTCGGTTCAGATTTCCTTGAGTTAACCCACGTCCAGTGATGCTTATAGCAAGTAGAGCTGAAAGAGCCCAGCTCACCAGGATCATGGCCAGAATTACACGAACATTCATTTTACTTCTATATGTTAAAGGATGACACACTGCATAATATCGGTCAATGGATATACAGCACAAATTTAAAATAGATGACGCACACAGTAAAATATCAAACAGGCCTCGCATTTTACAGAGTAAATAACTTGAATTCCAGCAAGAGCTCAGAGACAATATGGTGCTGAAAGGTAAAACTAAAGCCCCAACCAGCAGGTCAGTCACAGCCAGAGAGAGGATGAGGTAGTTTGTTGGAGTGTGGAGCTGCTTGAAGTAAACCACAGAGATGATTACAAGAAGATTTCCACATATTATAAGAATTGACCAAGTAACCACAAAAGCATTTAGTACATAAGAGGTTACAGTCTGTCCATTACAGAAATTCTGGCCGTCTACCATATCATTGCTCCTGTTAACATATAAATTATTGGCCGTCATCTTTGTAATTTTCCCTCTAGCCTCAGGAAATGTGTGAGGTAGAGCATCCATCATAACTGAGCAACATATTCGTGTTAGATTTATTTCACTATCATGAGTTCATTGGCTGAACTGGTTTGTGTTGTTCGTGTCCACAGTGACATGTTCCCTGGTGTCCTGTAAGGCACCTGACCTGCATTTCAGTGTGAGTGCTGCTGGGCTTCTAGTTCTACCTGTTTACGTTTTTGGAAGGAAAAAAAAAAGTCCACTTGATTAAAATGTATTCGAACTTCTAACTAAACAAATGCCACATTGTGTATGACTGTTGAAGCGTGACTCAGTCTTTCTACTTTGACAGTAAAAGTCATTGAGCTCTCTGACTTATAAAAATATTGAACTTAAGACTAACAGAATTAATTGATTTTAATGCCTTAAGAAATAAAACTTACTTTACACAAGGTTAAGGTTAAGTTCAGTCCTCGAAAGCTAGCATCCTGCTAATGTTAGAACATCACTGCTACAACACAAGTAAAGCAAACAGTTGATATTTGATATGAGCGGTCAGATGCTTAAGAAGATGCCTGGTAAATTTATTCATTTGACTTGGGTTTGTTGGAAAAGAGATAAATCTAAAATTTCTGGGATGATAGCTCTTGACTACTGAACTCCGTCTCCTCTTCTTTACACACAAGAACAACCAAAACTAAAGTTGCAGGCGTTGTCCAACGGCCCTCATATCCACCTTTAGCGGGATGTGAGGACCAAAAGCCAATAGTTTATGAGAAGCACTTTACTTTCATTTACTTGATCTGTTACGAAAGCAAACCTTTCTTTTGTTGTTTTCACTTTTGTGCAATATTTTAATATTACCATGAACTTTACTGTGGATATTCCTAAGTTTTTCATGTGTGTAAATGAAAGGATTATGCAGGAAACAATATAACGGTGACAATTCTAATATATTATATATATAAATATATAGATATATATATATATTTTTTTTAAGAAAGTGGGAACAACAAAAACAAGAACAAAGACATACACAACAAAATTGTTACTTTTACAACTTTGATGCTGAAGTTAAAAATATTGCATATAAATAATTTCTGTTTAAAGTCATTTCTTCTATAGCTACAATATGCATGTTGACCAAAATATGTGGACAGAGATAAGCAAACTATTGACATACATCGGATCATAACATAGTTAATTATATATCACAACAATTTTGCATTGGAAAAATCTCCCTGAAATATTTGACCAGAAATGATCATAGTAAAAGCTCGTCTGAACCACCTGTAGAAAAAAGCATAAACTAATGGATTTAACATAGAATTGGACCACCCTACCCATTTAAATCCTTCAATGGTTGCAACTGGTGGCATGAACTTTCTCAAACTGTAAAAACCAATGGATAGAAAGTAAGGAGTCCAACACATGAGGAAGACTCCCATCACTATGGCCAGAGTTATGTTGGCCTTTTTCTCCATCTTACTGAGAGCTGCTGCAGACTTCATAGTGTTCTGGATTTGTCTTGCCTGCTTCTTTGCCACCATCAAAATCTTAAAATAGATAGTTAAAATTATAACAGTTGGAATGTAAAATGTAAAAATTGGTCCAGGGCTTGATTCCTTTGTAGCTATAAATATCTTGCACCTCCAGGTGGGATTCACTTTACCTATCCCACGGACTGTGATGCTTATAGCCAGTAGAGCTGATAGAGTCCAGCTCAGTAGGATCATGGTCACAGTAACACAAGCATTCATTTTACTTCTATATGCTAGTGGGTGACACACTGCATAATATCGGTCAATGGATATACAGCACAAGTTTAAAATGGATGATGTACATAGTAATATATCAAACATATCTCTCATTTTACACAGCAAATAATTTGAATTCCAGCAAGAGCTCAGAGACAATATGGTGCTGAAAGGTAAAACTAAACTGCCAAGAAGCAGGTCAGTCACAGCCAGAGAGAGGATGAGGTAGTTTGTTGGAGTGTGGAGCTGCTTGAAGTAAACCACAGAGATGATTACAAGAAGATTTCCACATATTATCAGAAGTGACAAAGAAACAGCAGCAACATTGAAAGTATAAGAGGTCACAGTCTGTCCACCCAGTTCTGCTGATTCATTACAGACAAGCTGATCTTCAATCATATCATCAGTCCTGTTGAAATATAATCAATAATGAAAATACAAATGCACTTGTTTTCAGATTTTAGTCCTGTGTGTGTTTCATTCTAAGCTTAGCAGTAAGTGTGAAGACCAGTGTTTTTTACTCTGGTCCTGACCAAGCAGCATGTTAGATTTATTGTTTCATCTCCATGTGTTCATTGGCTCAACTGGTTTGTGTCTTCGGTATCCACGGTGACATGTTCCCTGGTGTCACTAACGGGACTAATTTACATTTTAGTGCTAATAGCGTTGTGTGTTCACTTTGGATTTTCTTTGCCCTTTAGATATTACATAGAAATACATAACCATGATGCATTAACATTTCAGTTATTTAGAGTAGATAAAGGGGTAAACAGCAAAATAACAAAATGTTTCTGAAAAAGATTTGTTCTTGCAGCAAAGTAGTGCTTTCAAACAATCATTTTTGCATTTTCTTAATATTCTACTTGTATGTAATATTTCTTTGTGTGACTTGTGTACCAGTTTATTAGATCTTTAAATGTTAATGTATAGAATATATTATAGCAGTGCCACCAGCAGGCTTACACTCCGGATATGATGGCTGGACGTAATTTAAAGACAATAACAGCAAGTAGGCTGACAAACAACAATGGAATACATAAGTAACAAAGTAGAAACAGAAACATTCTTTATTGGCCAACAATCTATCATTTTCTCAATATCTTGATAAATGAAGGCATATTTTAGAGGAATAATGAAACAATTCATCTTTCAGCAGCTGCATATACAGTGTAAGTAATTCTAAATATGTAGTTCCAGTTAAGGAAGACGACCACCACACCAAAGAAACCTCACACAGCCTTCACAGCACAGTCACATGGAGGGAAAAATAACATTTTAAGAACAGTACCTTGAGATACGAGTGCTTGTGAAGCAGACACAACTGCTTCGGTAGGAATATGAATTACAAAGATCATTAATTACTACAGTGAGCCGGTTTAACCTTTCTATGACCTAACTTTCAAATCTCTGACTGGATATTTTTGCTTATTTTAATTGTACGCAGTTCTTCTGTGAAAATATATACGAAGACGCAGCGACGGGATTTTGTTTGCAGCTTTGGGGCATTTTGTTAAAAGCCTGAAAACCCAGTAAGTATCCAAAAGCAATGCACCTTGGAATTCCCACAGGTATTAAATGTCAGTGGTCCCCAACCTTTTTATTACCGCAAACTGGTCAAGACTTGGCAATTTTGCTGCGGCCCGGTGGTGAGGGGTGGGGGGGAACAGTCAGATAATGCTTCTGCATGTTGGTGTTCCTGCTAAAGCCTTTTGCCCCGATTTTCCCTTTACGACAATCTTACAATGTCCTGCAGTGTGTGGTGTGTTACGTGGTGGTGAGATCCTCATGGACACTCTGTAGTGCACGTTGTGGCTCCTTGGCTGCTGTGCTCTGGCTCCAGTGGAACCAGGTCTCTCCTTTCCCCTTCAGTCGCACCGTGTGTGATGTTCCTCCCACGACTTGGTAGAGGCTGTGAAGCGAGGGTGTACAATTTAAATTCATCCCTGATAAGCATAGTGACTTTTATCAGTCAATGTTGGCATTCGGGCAGATAACACCAGCATCTTTGGGTAATTCTTGTACAATACTCAAAGTTTGATAGAAAAAATGGTGGAAACATGTTTTTGGCTTCAATGACGGTATAACTAAGTTCAGTTTGGAAATCCAAAAAAAAATCCTTTTTGTTTCACTTTTGCAGCTTATTTCACTGTTCGCTGCACGTTTGCACCTGTTGGTCACTGTATCTGATCTAGTCATCATCATGGCGTCACCTCTTCGCAATCTGTTACAACCAGTAGATTAGCAGATGGATGTAATCTGCTTTAGGTGTTGGTCAACTCAAATCGCGTGACATGAGTTGATGGAGAAATTAAATACAGAGAAAAAAAAACAGGGCTAAATAAAGGCAATATACATGGACAGAAGGAAGAACAGTTTTGACATTTGGCCACAAATTCATCCATATTTAAAATTGTTAGTTGGGTAAAAATATGCTTTCTTACTTTTTTTTATCAACTGGGATCCCTTATCCTTCTCCACCTCAGTGGAGGAGGAATTATGGACATTCCTGACCATCCTCTTCATGAGACAGTCTAGGGGAAAACAGAGTACCTTCAGTCAGAGGCTTCTTCAAATTTGCTGTAATACAGACGGCTACAAAAGATCATTCCTGACAACAGCCATCACCATCCACAATAACTCTTTGAAGAATCTGAATTAATGACTTACAACAACATTTAATTTTCCTTTGGGATCAATATAGTTTTTGTTTTTTTTGTCAATCGATGCTTCACGGCAGAGAGAAGTTTTTCCATTTGAAGGACCGAAACTGACATAGTTAAGAATGAAAGCAGAACTATAATATCGCACCAGTAACATGAGTTTAAAAGATTTCATTGTGCACTCAAACTGGTTGGCCAGTAGGTGGCAGCATAAGAAGTGATAAACGAGACAACCCGATACTTTTATTTATCTCAAGTACCAGCGCGTGCGTTCGTCAATGATCGTCATGGAAACGATGTTAGCGTTGGCAACCCTATAAATCGCCGTGACCGTCGGAATTCTTCCCCTTTGCGACTGGACTTTTGAGAGAGACGCCTGAAAGAGCCTTAGCTGCCCCGGAAGGTTTGAGCTTGTTGAGAAAGTCTGCTTAGCAAAACTCGCTGAAGAAGCACTTGCTGAAAACGCACTTTGCTGACGAAGCCTGCGATCGAAAAAGCTACGAAAGATGGATCCTGGTCAGGACAAGCACCAGCACGGCGA
>CAEFZY010033322.1:0-141064 GCA_903066815.1 Brachyrhaphis roseni | reverse complement strand
GCTCCTTCAATTCAGTTATGGAAAAACTTACTCTCTGAAGTTATTGTATTAGAAAGATTGAGATACTGTCTGAATGGGAAATTCTATGCTTTTAAAAAAAGATGGGAATGTGTGCTTGAATACTTCAAAATTAAAAGACCAGTAATGTGAACCCGAATGATGTATACTTTTAAGTTTATGTATAAATAGGTTATTTTTCTCAAATAATTGCTGTAATTTATGTACATGCCGCCTGTTTTCTTTTTGTTTCTTTTTTTTGTTGTCTGTATAAGTGCTGTATAAGTTTTGTCCTGTTATTGTTCGTTTTTTTTTCTTTTTCTCTCTCTTTCGGTAAACATTTTCAAAATACCTAATGAACATAATTAAAAAAAAACAAAAAAACATCTGGTGGTGTCCAGAATGTGTTCTACTTGAGCAAATGCCAACCGTCCTACTGTGCAGTTTTAAGAATATGGAAACACTTTTGTGAGACCTTTCAAAGATTCAAAGAAGGCTGGGTAGTCTGAACTTCTGCTTTGCAAAAGCAACAGGTCAAAACTTTTGTCTTCAGTCTGAATCTGCAGAAAGGTGACTGCTTCTACTACTGGGCTGTAAAAATCCACAAACCTACCTGACCCCTCTCTGTGGGTCAATACCTGAGGAAAAACACCAGATACTCTCCAGAAACTGAGTTGAGAGTTCAACTTCAGTGTGGAGTTTAGTCAGGCTGCAGTTGGTAATGCGCAAGGTAATGAGGCATGGCTTGACTCCCACTTTCAGAACGACATTGTGCCAAACTTTCCGCCCCGCAGACGGTAGACCCAGATGAAAAACAACCAACCTGTATCTTGTTGGAAAAGTCCTGTCTATCACCAAGCTATGCTCACCCAGTTTATCCTCTAATCCTTTTCATTTGTTCCATGGTTTCACCTCACATACTGGAGCTCTTACTTGGTGCAAAACAAAAGTTGATTATGTGATGCTAACATGCTTTCTTTGAGACCTTGTTTTATCTTTCATCTGATACGTTTTTTCTGTAGCTGACTAATGCTTCATGTTAATTCTTTTGTTTATAATCTGCCATTTGTGCTTGAGATTTTGTGTGTGGTGCTTGTTCCTTTGGCAGCATATACCAACAGATGAAGGTGAGAAAAATTCAATTCTTGTTCAAAAAGAGGTTTTCAAGTTATGCTTATTTTATTTGCATGGAAAAAAAAGACAAAGTTCCACAAATCTTCTGTACAGTGATTTCATTAGAAATGTTAGGAATAAAATTCCAGACGATTGTTTGCCATGAAACTTATTGCTTGAAGCTTCCGGGGAGAGAGATTGGCCAGTGGACCGGACTGTTTTGTTCATAGAAAATATCATGGGTTCAGTGCTTTAGAAAAGGTGAATATATATCTTTGAATCATTCAGGACTCATGTACAGTAAATCATCATATGGAGTACATGTTTTTTTCCAAGGTGTTGACATTTTAGAATAATGTCTTGATTTTTTTTCTCAGAGAAAAATATATCAAAATCTGTATTAAAAACACAAAATTAATTTCTCCTCTTCAGATAGGTTGTTGCTCAAGAGCTCTGGTCTATGAAGCTAATTTTAATTTAATTTCTATTTCATTTATCAAAGCCTCAGTTACTGAGTAGTTTCTCAATCTTTTTTATGGGATCAAATCTGTAAATAATTTATGTTGTTCAATATGAAATAATAATATTTCAGAACCAATAAAGAACACAAACAAATAACATATATTTTATATATTAATGCATATTTTTGTTGATATATTTCACCGAGTGAGGCATTTGTCGAAACACTAAGATGAGATAAAAGTAACTAAACAGACAATATGCAATACAATATTCTGAAATACTCGAAGAAGTGGCCTGCAATAACACAAAAACAAATTGTTTGTCTTTCTTTTAGTCACAACCTTTTCTCTGCATCTTATTATTGCTGTCTGAAGATGGCAGGCTCTCTTAAAGTGGCGCAACAACACAAAAATCCTGAGCTGCCATAATAATATTTTTATCCAGTCTTTAATACAGATCTCCTTTTTTCTCCTCTTTTTTCAATATGTTGTTACTCTGGCAAAGAACCTGAAAAACTATACCAAATCTGAAATCCAGCAAAAGTTTTTTTTTATATATATAATTAGAGCTCTTTGTGATGTTAGTCCAGCAAATTGACAAAATATTTGATTGAAAACCTCATTTCCTTGCTGTCTTTGGGGAACCGTTCAACTTAATGCAGAAATGTTGCACAAAAACGTTTGTGTCTCCAGAGGGAGCTGTGCTAAAACTGAAAAAGCGTCTCATGAGATGTTTGTGTTTGAGAAAATGAATCGGTAAACAGTCAATTATGTTTCCTGCATGCAGGAATGTGAAGCCATGCAGCTTCACATTTCCTTACCCAGCTTAATGAAATCTGCCCTAAGTTACATTTCAGTAGAAAACAATTGCATAAAATAGATATTCATTAGCAAAAAAAAAAAAAAGAAAAGAAAAGAAAAATTCTAGAAGTAGAATAACACATTTTTAAATTGTGAAGTGAATCCTCCATTGAGAAAATTTCATGAATGAGATTGAATCTGCGGGGCGGGTGGGGGGTGGGTGTCGGCTTTTGAGATCCGCTTGACGTCTGTGATCCAAATTAAACAGATTTTTTTGGGGGGAAGTTGTTGGGAGGTTTGTCACTAGGCAGGATGGTCGAGAAAAAAATCTGTTGCTTTTTTTTTTTTAAAAGGAAACTTCCCCCACAACGCCTGCTGTGCACCAACACAACCCAAAAAAAGACTTAATGCATCCCCACAAACTCTTCCAAATCTAGAGTTTGTCTCTGTGTGTGCGCACACACGTATGTTACTTCTGCGTCATTGGTGATTTCATCTTCAGATTCTCATTCATTTAAAAATAAATACTTGCATAAAAGCAAGTCGAGAATGAAGGCAGCAGGAGAGGAAGATTAAAAATGGCCCCATCTGTTAATGAGGTGACTTGTTGCTGCACCGCATCTTCATGGCAGATTTTAAAGACTCACTCAGACTGTCTGTTCCTTTTAGTCGGTGCAGCAGGCAAAAAGTCACAAATGTTGCTGCTTCATATTGTCATCATTCATGTGTTTGTTTCCATCTGCGCCTGGCGGCTAATAGGAAGATAAATCATGTCTGAAACTGAGTGAATGTCTGACTAGCAGCAGCAGAACCAGAGAACATAATAATCCTCACCTCTGAACTGTGACATCTAAGCTAAATATGAAAACAACATCAACACACCGGCATTTATATCAACAAATCTCAAAGCACTAACATGTTTTTTATTCAGTCATCAATCTGAAAGCTTCTATATGCTCTACTTCAGATGGCAGTAAGTCCTCCCTTTTTTCCTTCTCTGTTTCCTCTTATTTACAGTCTTTGTTACCTTACCAGTTTCTTCTTACTCTGCTCATGTCTTCGTGTGTTTTTGTTTTTCTTTCACTGAGCCACTAGCCATGACATGACCAATCTCTTTTAATCCATTTATTTTGTCCTGTTAATTAATCCATGCAGATGAAGCAGTTGGATGCACACTTTCTGTCCTCAGGTTGTATTTTGCCCGTGTATCTGTTAAAAAGTAAAAAATATTTGAACACAAACAGCTCTGCAGTGGAACGTGATCAAAAAATCAAAAATGTCTCAACATTTCCCCAAAGCTTGGGTTGAAGAATGATTTAAACCAAACAGTCCCCGAAGCGAACTCAGAGTTTGGACAGCAGCTTTTTTTATTTCACAATCAAAATTTTAAAATAAAATATGCTCTGAGGAAAAAAATGCAGAACTTAATTTAGTCTGAATAAAGCCCTGATTAATGATCTCCTGCTCATCCTGATATTTGAAGTCTGATAGGAGCATTCTGCTGACAGACATCCATCATCAGATGGCTCAAACAGCTGCTGCTTTTTTCTGCTCTGTTATAATTTTCGACTGGACCCATATCAGATTCACATGTTCATTTCAGTGACACATACTGAAGTAGTGGGTGACTTATTTGAATAAGATCCTTGGCAGAGCCCGTTGGTTTGAACTGGTGAACAATTAGTTAGTAAGAAATCGATGGAGAGGCTCAGGAAGAGGCTGAGGAGGCGGAGGGAAGTGAGTTACAGAGTAGGAGAAATGAATAAAAGCTGATATAACATCAACTCCATATTTGATAGACCAGAGCAACTAAATTTCTTTTAGCAGATCATGGATACCAAATACTTCAAATTCAACAAACCATTGTCAAATCATATTTAGACACACAAAATGAAAGCCTTATTTTTAAAACAAGAGAGCTAAAATGACTTGTCTGGAGCTGTAATTTGTGGCTGAACTGCTAAACATCTGAACCTGCACATGAAACATTAGAGGAAAATATGTTGCAATAAGATTTACGTTTAAAATGTACGGAAGAGATGTGAAGAAGTGATAGAGTCAGCATTTCTGTCAATACTGGATGTGTTGCCTTCAAAACAGAGAAAAAACTTAATCTTTGATAATTATGATCGTCAAGTTATGTCTGTGTTTATTTAAAATATTGATGCATTCCTTCCTGATTGAACATTTTATAAGTACATTACAGCTACGGTCAAGTACGGTGATGGCAGGTTGATGATCTGGGTTTGTTTTAGAGCCACAGGAAGTGGGAATCTTGCAGTCATTGAGTTGACTATAGGAACTCCTGTGCATACCCACGATGTCTACAGTAAAACATGAGACCATCTGATCTGAAGCTAGGCTGAAATCGGATCCTGGACAGAGGTTAGCAGCAGCAGATGAAACAGAATGACGGCCTGTAAACCTCAATGAATTGAATCAAAGTAGCAAAGGTGAGAGACAGAAAACATCTGTGTTGAGACTTCCTATTTCCAGTTTGAGATAATAGCAATAATTTGCAATGGGATGCTTTTATAATGCTGCATTGTTAATTATTCATGCTTGAACCATGATTAGTATCTGGTTTTATTTATCTATTTTAACTATTTGGGCTAATTTAAGGAACCCTCCATGTAAACTGTCAATTCTGATTTTAACAAATGTAACATTGTAATGGCAAATGAAAAGCACAACCAATTTAGATCGTGATGTTTCATTATTTTTAGGGGTTTGAAGGTATATTCACAAACTTTTTTCCTTTAACTTTAATTTTGTTGTATAAATGTGTCACTTGTAGAGATATCAAAACATGGTGAAGACCAAATCTTTCTTATTATTGCAACATTAACTCATCTGTAGATAATGTTCAGTAATCAATAATTTCATTTTCACGTTTAGGGTAAAGTTTCCTAACCTATTCAACACATTCAGACGAATAACTTTTCACTTTTGTGTTACCAAAATCTAGTTCTGAGGCCATCAAGGATCAAATTGGGCGTATATTTAAATCAGTTGCAAATATGAACTTTACACATATCGGCTTCTCCTCTGACACTAAATATCAAATGATTCATTGTCTCATTAACAAAGTCTTCTCAGACCTTTGCTGTTCGACACCCACATTCCTCATGATTCATACCTTTGTATCAGCTTCTCTCTCCCAACAAAAGCTACAATTTCTGAGAATTATTTGCAATTGCATCTTTGCTATGTGTTTTTATAACCAAGGATTACTTAGAAACTCCCCACTGACACATTTCTGATTACATACTTCTTGAGCTTTCTGCTTGACCTTGGATCTGGTGGGCACAAGCAAGTTCTGTACGCACGATCTTCAGCACACTGTACATATGTGTGTGTCCTGTGTTGGGGTGTGTCGGGGTGTGTTTGTGGGTTGATGGGCGGTGGACAGTCAGCTACATGTTAATTTAGGATCAGGGACAGAGTCCATGAGCATGCTGTGTTTACACCAGTTCAAATGCCAGAGTCCCTGTGATTCACTTTGTCACAGGAGGCAAGTGAGAGGATGCATGGGAGGGGATCTGGGATCTGCAAGGTGATGCATATATTTATTCATTTCTCTTTGCACACACTAACAATGCAAGATGAGGTACCACACCAGAATGATGGACCAGTAAGAGGAATGCTTTTAAAATCACCTTTTGGATTCTTGATAAACAAGTTCGGGCTTCAAGAACCTCTTGTATTCACACACACATTTTTGAACATGGAGAGCCAGCTGCCTACCCTCATTACTCCAGGGCCACTGAATAAATGATCTGTGCACAAACACACACAAACACACCCCGACACACCCCCGCACACACCGGCGACCTTCTCAGCTCCACAGCCCCCTGCGGAGGCCGGCTGCTTGGTGAGCTGTCCACCTCCCCCTCTCACAACACCGCAGCCAACAAGTGGTCTGATTCCAGGCGCGCAGTTAATTACTCTCTGCACTGCAAGCCCAGCTTGGAGTTGCAGATGACCTTCCATGGAGCAGGCTCTGGTGAGATGGGAGCAGATGATGTGCATCATGGAGGACCTGGCAGTGACCCGTGACATTTAGGGAGGACTCGCACGTGAGTGAAACCCAGCCCACCCTCTTCGCCCCGACACACTTTATTTCATATGCACGATACCTCCGTCCCACGGCCCGACTGCACCGTGCCTTCTCCTCCAGGTCGTTACACAACAGCCAAATCAGCTGGAAACAGTGAGAGTCAGCCTGGTGTTCTCCTAATGTAGTTTTCTTTCAGAGACGACAGTATAAACCTTCAAACTTATACAAATGAGTTCTTATATAAATTGCCCTCATCATATTATAGGAAATCTTAAAATTTCTGTCTTAATTCTGGCTTTGCTCACTCTTCTAATCTGAAATGCTACAGATAAGCCTGTCACAATAAACAATAAATCAATTAATCGCATGATAAATTAAGAGAAACTCAATAGTTTTTATTTGATTTATCGTTTTTCTCTTTCCTTTCTCTTTTTACCAGAAACTGAGTAATAAAAGTTTTCAGTCTGGTGTTGTTTTTTTTAAGATAATTTTGTGAGCAGAGACTTCATAATTCATTTAATTTGTTGTTTCTGTTGTTGTCTTAATTAATTTTGGATATTTAAAATGTCTTCCAGTTCCAGTGTTTAAATGTTCATTAGAATTTAAAGATTATTGATCTTTGAGAATGCCATTATCACTATCATGTTACTTGAAAATGGTCTCTAAACAACATTATTATAATTTATCACGATAACTTATGGGACAATTTATTGTTATTGTGACAGGCCTTATTGCAGCTCATTTAAATGGCTTGTTTCCTGCTACAGACTTGATTTTAAGTATTATCCATATGTTTTGAATATAGTTAAGGTGGAGACAAGTTCAGAAGCTAAAAGTTCAAAGTTCTTTTTCTCATAAAACCTACAGTCATCATTGGGAATCTTGTGCAAGTTTCTCTCAGTCAACAGTTAACCAGAGGAAAAAATATTTAAAAATGTAGAACAAAAATATACAAAAAGATGCAAAATATGAAAGCATGAGACAAGAAGGCGGAGTTTGTACACAATTTAAAAACAAAAACTGGGCAAATGAAAAGAGCAAGTGACATCACAAAAATTACGCTGTTCGAATATAGCACATTTTGCCCATTTTCCAGAATCTTATATGACACCTAGAGCTTTTTCATGGATAGTAATATAGTATTTAACAAGTTGAATGAGGTGGTGCAGAGTTATTATTGCAAATGTTGAGCAATTTTGCTTCTCCATCAGTCTGACTGAGGCAAGAGAAAAGCTGTAAAATCATGATGCTCTCAAAAAGGCATTTATCACAAGTCTCACACATTTTAATTTTCAGTTGTGTTCAGGACTGCACCTCACAATGATTGTATTTGTTTTCACAGCTGAAATAGTTTGTGAAAGAAAAAAAGTGTGCACAAGGTAGCTGTGAATGCTGCTCAAAGTTTCAGGAGAGAGGGAAAATGCCTCAAAGCATAACAAAATATAGAACAAAAATAGTAATAGCAAACACTTTTCATTGAATTTAAGTTCATATACTAAATATTTATACTGGTTTTTATCTGGTAAGAAAGAATAAATAATAATTGTTTTACTATTAAGAGAGCAGCAGTTTAAAGACCTAACAAAAGAGCAAGCTGTGGGAGGAATTTAAATTGAATTCATAACAGCGGTGAAAGGTTGCTTGAGACTGAAAATGTAATTTAAAACACTAAAATTTCTGGCAGCAATCAGATAGATGTAATTCCTACTCCTCTTCTGACCAGCATTATTACTGATATTGGTCAGACAACTACGTCTCCAGAACACTTTATTTATTTAATCAGTTAGCCATGGAGTGTTTGTTTCAGTTTTGTTTTATTCTTGATAGTTTAACTGTCCTACATTAAAGTAGCTTGAACACCATCTATAACGCTACTTAAACTCTACAAATTTCTCTGTGATCAATTTATCAACACAGCATGTTGTTCGGCCATGTTGACATTACTTCATGCTAATGCTGCACAGGTGTTGGATGGAAAGGAAGATACAATAACTGCAGACTGACAGTCTAACCGATTACAGAGAGAAAGCAGTTGAAACCTAAGTTATGTTGTCGTTGCTTAATAATTTTTTTGCTTTCCGGTTTTAAGAAAAGTTAATGTATATAATGGAGTGCCTGACCACACAGGAGAACTTTCTGGAGGATTTGGGAATGCAGTCAGGTCAAGGGTCAAAAGACATTAAGCTTGAAAAATAAATCTAATGTATGGTTTCCAGATGTACAAGCAGACAATTCGGAACCAGGACCTGAAAGAAGATGTGAACGTGAAATATATACCGTATATATATATATGTGGTGATTTGTTTACCTTGGAGGATATGTGTAGGGCAGAGCCCTATAAAAGGTAAACTGCTCAGAGATCGGGAGGATTTCGTTACGATCGGGTCAAGATTTCCTCACAATTCGGTCGTGCTGACTTAGACTGCAGTATTGTAATAAAACTTTGATGTTCAACCAAAGACTGTAGCATGTAGAGTCTTTTGCCTGCAACATCACCACACAGCAACAAGAGACGAACGAACAGAAGAGACCGCAGAAATATTAGCCATTGTACCCAAATAGTTGAATATCTGTCTGTATAGCAGCAAAACTGTCTCCCAGAAGCCATCACTTTCTGTCAACAGCCTCTAATTTGTTGACTTAATTTCTGGCCAGACTGTTCTTGGTCCATGTCAAAACGTTTTGTTGTGAACAGTGAAACTGGTTTCTTACCTCAGAATCAACTTGAGATTCAAAGGTTCTTGAGTTGCTGTATTGCATCATAACCAGTTTCCTTTCATTTGAGGAGGTAGATAGTTGCAAATTAGACAATTTTGGGTATTCCAATAGGAAAATTATCCCAAAAATACATAAAAACTAATTTTGAAAGGCTCATGATTATCTTCCTGAATGACCTGCCCAAACATCAATTCTGTCTGAATTTTATGGGCAATTGTTAAAATTCTGATCCATGGTAAATACATAATAAATAAGCAAACATGTTTAAGTTAATTAATCAATCCTGCTTAGATAATGTTTAAAAATTCACCCAAAAATATAGCTCTTTTGTTTGCTTCAAAAAGTGTGTTCTTGAGGCAAATCTTTAAGGACATTTATCCAAATATTAACGGATATTTAGCCTGTCAGTCATAAAAAGGAACTTGACTTTAAGCAAAACATATAGATCCACTTCTTGCCAAGTGCCACTTTGATAAATAGGCCATTAAAATGGACACTTTGTTTTGATGATTAACGTCATGTGCAGTATGTACTGTACCACAAAGATTTGTCAGTGTTATGTCATCCCCCAGCCACACACACATAATGTAGCCCGTCCATATGTTGGGTTTGGTCATTTTTGCTCCACCGCTGGGTTTTCCTTTCACGTTCATCTGTTGTTGTGAGATGTAGGCGGCTCTCGGCTTCTTTCCAAACCGGCCTACACTGAAGCAGAGTAATGAGATTATTGTTTTAATGCCAAATGAGTTTACCAACCTCCCTTTTTCACCGTTGGTGGTGAGCATGATGTGCCACAGGTGAAATCACAGCACTTAATTAATTGTAGTTTTACAGTAAATTCTTTGGCTTTCCTCCAGGAGGCAGAGAGCTTGTTTTGTGCCAAAACTGCCTCCATCCCACCTCCAGCTTCTAGTAGTAGTCAACCAATTCTCCCACACTATGCTTTGTCTTAAAGGGGAAAAAAATGACTGTATCAAGCAAAGCCTGCATATTTTGTCTTTATATAATATAAAATGTTATTCAAAATTAATCAAATGTATGCATTTAGGAAGTTGGGGCATTTTGTTTCCTATTATTATCCCCACATTTATAAGTAATACACCCGCTATGGGGCTGATAACCACTGATAATCGCCATTCTATGGGATGATAACATCCGAAGCGGGTGCACCTGAGTAATAAAGAGTTAATCTCCCCTTTAGCAGACGGTTGTCAATATTTGGATAGCGCCAAGTCTCTGCTTTCCACTGCCTTTCCAGGCGCTTCCTCCGGCGGCTCTTAACCCTCCCTCCTGGCTGACGTAGAGAGGATCCTTCGCTGCCCACGGCCGTGGGCGACGCGCCGGCCGCGGGTATAAAAAGCTTCCCGGGAATCCAGAACGTCACTGCCTGAAGTCGCAGTGACTCGGTCACCAGAGCTGAACCGCAGCAGAGATAGCAGTAAGCAGGCACTTCCACGCCGCGCAGGCTAACTCGCTTTCGGCTTTGGTTCGAGATGGAGACCCGTAGGACCGTGAGGAGCTCCAGCGCTCACAACTTCAAGAGTAAGTTGCGCAGCATCTCGATCCGGCAGGAGGAGGATGTTAACTTTTTAAATCTGATCTTGTGATTTCAGTTGTCGTATATGTTTGCTGGAAAGTTTTATGGGTTTACAGTAGACATTTAGATGTTTAAGCAACAATAATTCATAAATTTCTGTCTTTTTCTGTGGTCTTTATGCGCTTTTACGCACAGAAACTTTGGTTTATTTTCAAACTTTTGAAATAACATTAGCTTAAATTAAAAAAAACTTAACACAACTTATTTAGTTTATAAATGTGTCGATTTGCATTTTTGAGTTCAGATAGAAAATAAGGTTGCCAGTTTTGTATGTTCAAAAGAAAATAATATAGTTAAAATAATTTTAAGTGAGCAAATCTGAGTTTGGTTCTGTTGTAAAGTTAAACTTTTTTCTCTTTTTGCATACAGAGAGTCTTAGCATAAAACTAGTGAATAAAGCAACTAAAATTTACTTCTATATTTTAGTTTGGTCCATCAGGCTACCCCTAAAACTTTCAAGTGATGCTCCTGGATCCATGATTTGTGCAAACAACTTTCAAACTCTAACACTCAGATGATGTGCATTTTTCTCCACATCATCTGCAGATTCTGCACGTAGCCAAACTTGCTAAAAGGTCAGAAGGTTATATGGTGGAAAATCTTGCGCAGAACTGATGAATGGAACCTTATTAATATTTAATGCATGTACTTTTCCCGCATTTACTTCTTCTGTGGGGTGTTATCTGAGTGCTGCCAAATGGCTTTTGAATTATTAATTAAAACGGAAACTGATCCCGCTCTGGGTACTGGTTGTAGCTTGTACGTGCTCTCTCCCCTGGCACCTCTCCCAGGGGAAACAACCATTTGATTTAAATAACATGAGATCTACAAATCTGTGTCGATTTAATGCTGCAAATGACAAGTTCCAATATTTAAGAATGTCTGGGTCATACATTAGTGCCAAGTTTGCCAATTAAACTCACTTAAGGCCAGTTATGCAACTGAGTCACTGATACCTGTGTAAAGTGATCATCTGGAAATGAATAGGTGAATGATTTTTGTCTGAATTATTTATGGGGAGTATCAAAATGACATGGGTGAAGGAACAGTACTGTTACATGGAATCACAACAACAGGTTTGATAGACAACCTGACAACCTGGTTGTCTATCAACCTGACAACCTGGTGTTGTTACGGTTTCCAAACCGTAACAACACCAGCATCCCTTCCTCAGTCTTAGTTTCTGTAAAACCTTCTTCCTGTAAACCATGATGTTTTCCAGCTTAGTAAAAACCTCCTTCTGTTCCTCTGTACCTTCAGGTGGACTGACCCTTTGGTTGATTCTGTGGCTGGTGGTGGTGAAGCCGGGCGGGGTTTCTGCATGCCCCAGGCTGTGTGTGTGTTACCCTACGCCCATGACGGTCAGCTGCCAGTCCCAGAACCTTACCATGGTTCCAGCTGGAGTACCCTACGACTCCCAACGAGTCTTCCTGCAGAACAACCGCATCACAGAGCTTCGCGCAGATTCCTTTGGCTTCGAGACACAGGTGAGCTCCCTACTCGTAGGAAATGTTTCCTGTTACTAACAAATTTCTTTTTTAACACATTTCCCATTAAATCCCCATGCAGGTGCTTTGGCTGTATGGAAACAACATTACATGGATTGAGGCCGGAGCTTTCAGCAACCTCAGGATCCTGGAGGAGCTGGACCTGGGCGACAACCCTTCGCTGCGGCACCTGGAAGGTGGAGCATTCAGGGGGCTGGAGAAGTTGCAGAGCCTGCACATGCATCGCTGCAAGCTGGCCACTCTCCCCCATGATATCTTCCACAAGCTGTACAGCCTCCAGTTTCTCTACCTGCAGGTAAATGCGGCATGCACACACACATAGAGA
Organism: Brachyrhaphis roseni; assembly: GCA_903066815.1. Classification (NCBI taxonomy): domain Eukaryota; kingdom Metazoa; phylum Chordata; class Actinopteri; order Cyprinodontiformes; family Poeciliidae; genus Brachyrhaphis; species Brachyrhaphis roseni. The sequence continues at coordinate 128,484 of CAEFZY010033322.1, read as the reverse complement.
AATGTAAAAACATTTTGGAGATGTTCATGATTTATTATGCTTTCAACAGGAGACAGTCATGTTGCAGGATTAGTTTACTGACGCAACAGTTTGCATCCAAGCTGCACACACCCCCACACACACACAGTGACGTGTTCCACACTGTTGGAAGATTTAGTCTAAGCAACACATTCAAATACAAACTCAGAAAACCAAGGCAGCACATGTACAACAGTGGTCTAGCCTCATTTAATCACACAAACTATTCAGTTTTAGTAAGGTCAGAGGATAAATCCAGAAATATATGAAAAAAGAGCATGTTAGATGCAAAAAAGCTAATAAATCATCAATAAAATGAGTGAAAATTCAGCAGCACATCCCACATTGCAGCTGATTACTAAAGCAAATTGAAACAGCATCAGCTTCCCCTTTTGCATTTTCACTAAATTCTCTCATATTTGGGTTTTTCTGCAGGAAAATCAACTCCACTCTCTGCAGGACGACCTCTTCTCAGATCTGGTCAACCTGACCCATCTTTTCCTGCATGGGAACCGAATCCGTGCCCTCTCTGAGAATGTCTTCAGAGGCCTGGTCAACCTGGACCGCCTCCTTCTCCATGACAACCGCATCCGGCAAGTGAACCGTCGGGCTTTCCGCGATCTGGGTCGCCTGACGATCCTTTACCTTTTCAACAACTCTCTGGCCGAGCTGCCAGGCCAGACCATGAAGGACACCCAGGGCATCCAGTTCCTGCGCCTCAACAGCAACCCCTGGTCCTGCGGCTGTGAGTCCCGTCCCCTCTGGGAGTGGTTCCGCAAAGCCCGCATCTCCTCCTCGGAAGTCGTGTGCACCTCGCCATCCCAGCGTCGTGGCCAGGACCTCCGATTCCTGCGTGAGATGGATTTCGCCCTCTGCCCCATGCCTGACCCCGGCTCTATGGCCGGAAGCACAACCACCACCTTCAGCACCAAGACCCGCTGGTGGTTCTCCAAGCACAAGCCTGCATCTTCATCGAAGGCTTCGTTCCAGAAGAGCTCAGAGGGTGTGAAGACCTTACCCTTCTCCCCCGTAAAGCCTCAGTATCCCCCCAAGAAGCCCGCTGAAACCTTACCCTACAAGTACGAACTGTCCGCAGACGAGGCAGCTCTTCCCAAGCTGGATCCGGAAGAGTACTGGGCCAACTATGGAAACGAAGACTCCTCCATCCGCTGCATCGAGCTGGACTGTGCTCCCAGCTATGACAGTGCAGCTTTCCCTTCATCCTCCTCTTCAACCATCACTCCATCCCATCTCCACTTCCTCTCCTTCTTCATAGTAACACTCCTACTCCATTTCTTGTTAAGCTGAGCTGTTTTGTCCTCTCACACCTTCTCTTTCCTCTCAATTTTCCTTCTGCTCTTTCTTTTTCACACTAAAGAAATTGCATCTTGATTCCCTTCAGTTGCCTCCTGCACAATCGTGGGGATGATTCAGTGATGCAGGAGATGGACGAGGCGGCAGGGAGCTTTTTCAGAGCAAAGAGCAGAGGTCAGATTAGCTGAAGCAGAAAACGATAAGTGAGTGCAAGTAATCTGGTGGGGTCTTCAGAGGCTACTTCTGATATTCCAGTCCAAACGATGCAGGCTCCATGATCTAATGATTGTCTAATCACTGTTTATGTCATGATAGTTGCATAAAGCAGGGGATTCACAGACAGTTTGGCTCCACCAGATGTTAGAAAAATATGCAGATGCTGAGAAGTAACGGAAGTGATGAAAAGGCTCAAACTCTTACCAGCAAACAAGCACCTGTAAATACAGCACAGAGTCACTGTAGATAAGCTTATTCCATATTGTACATAGGATTAACAGGATTTGTACTTTTAGTAAAAACAGTTTGTGTTAGGTTCATTGATTTTTTAATGGCAGGAAGCCTAATAATATGTGTTAGCTCCTATAGTTTCACCCAACCATCACTCTAGCCTTATTTGCTTTCATGTTGTTTCCTGGACTTTTCTAATTCTCAGTCTGTTTGACTATGTTTGTAAAACTTGTTTTTGTGTTTGTAACCTGAACATTTTTCACAAAAAGGAGAATTTGAAAGTGCATGACTTGGTTTGGAATTGACCCGTCCACCGATTCCTCTGGTTTCACCAACATATATGCAAAATATGGTCAAACAGATCATGACAATCAACCAGACGTGTCTGCTTATTCCATGATGGAGCTGCAGCTTTCTGTCTCCTGTATCTGTGGAAGAAAAGTAACTGCAATGTGTTTGTGACCAACTCTCCATGTTTCATCTGAATCATGACAGTGGATTTCTAAACTGATCATACTGTGATGTTGCTGGATTTTGTATTTTTAATGGAAGATGCTGTTGAAGTGTTTTATTTAATAAAAAAAACTGAATTCATAAAGTTTCAGCGACTTTTGTTTTTCTCAAAGCGGTATCCTTATTTTCCACGTTAGAAACTGACATTGGAATTAAAATAAACTTTATGAGATGAGGTCAAAGAGATTCACATATATACAAACACAATATATAATTATTTTTCAGATTTACTAAGTCACTAATTTGTTTGCATAAATTTGCTGAAATATGTCTTATTTAGCATTCAATTTGGGAAGAATGAATTGTTTGATTTGATTAATATACTATGAATTAACAACCAAACAAAACAACTTACGACTCCCATCTAAGAATAATAATATTTAGTTACATCCAGTCTAGTTCTTTCTTGCAAGTTTTCATCTTATTTATGTAAATTCTTTAGATAAAATCACAGTGATCCACAAAGAAAGTTTGAATGTGATTAAATAACATAATTATAAAGAAAAGTGCAAATTAAACTAAGGAGGTAATAAAAAAAATATAGTAAGTACAATGATTTAACTTGATGCACTTTATTGACCTCAAAGGGAAATTAATTTGCAACAAAGTCTAAAAGAGCCACACCACAGCAACACTGTCACACATTTTCTATTCCATTCTCATAATCAGAGAAAAAACAGGACAATATATATGTCCTGTTTTTTTATGTAACAGGACATATATATTGGGACTATCATGTATGAAATAGCTAACAAGTAGGCCAATATCAATAATAACATCCCTTCAGTTAAAAACAAACCTAAAATATTTATGTTATTACAAAATTCTGCCAGTGGCTGAAGGTGAAATAAACAAGTTTTTATCCTGGATACTTTGGACTTTATAGTCTTTATTTTGTCTGTGCTGAACTTGTTTATAAAACTACAGGTGGTGGATGAATGGTATATTTTGTGTGTGTGTGCAAGCGACGTTAGAGGTTCATGTGTGACTGGGAGTGTGAGTGAAGAAGGTCACCAGTTTAAGCGCTGGTGACCTTCTGTAAACAGCCTCTTTGCTTGCTGTTTACAGATGGCGGCTAAATCAGGCTACTGCAGAGAGAGTCTGAATGTGCATGTGTTTGGGGGTTGGTGGGTGGGCTGAGACATGGATCAGGGAAAGAGGCAGGATGGGGAACACACACCAGGACCAAAATGTGACGATGAGTGTCAGAATCAGCACACCCCCTCAACAGGTCCGCTCTCAACATAGATATGTTCACCATGATGCATGCAGTCATGCATGTGCTGTGCCAAGACGCTAACACACACACTGAAACACAAACTGGAGATTTCAAAGAGAACTTTCATGATCTGTTCCACTTTCACTATTTTAATGGAAAGAATAGTTTACTAATTTAATAATTTAAATTGATTAGTATTTCTCCACTTCAAAAAATATTCTTTATTTCAGACAATTAAAGACAAATGTGTTCAGACAGTAGCAGAATGCTGCACTGACTCCAGTCACAGCCCTTACTTTGTGAATCTCCACCAAACTTTTCAGTCAAATGTTTATTTGAATAAATGGCCTTCGTGATCTTATGGAAATGAACTCAGGAGTCTGTTATCAAAGCTTGAATAAAGGCAGAAAATATTGAGCTTTAATTATTTGGCAGCTTGTCAGAAAATGTGCTGTGGAAAATTTAAAAAGTAAAGGATTACTTGACCGTTTTCTTGGCAAGTCACTTCCTGGTTGCCTAGCAACTGCTCAGGGAGATGAAGCAGTCTGAAACCCAATGAACTGTGCAAAACAGAAATCTTTAATTGTATGTCCCTCCATTTTTTTGCACAGATAAACCAGAAAATGTGTAACCAGTTAATGAGAGCTCTACAAATAATGCAACCTGATGTGACAATTTACCACATTTCATTGGCTAACTTTATTTTTTTCCTTTTCATCTATTCTGATTTCACTTAAAACTTTTGTCTTTTCACCTTTACCTGCTTTTGTCTTTTCACCTTTTATATAGGGGCCTGACACAAAGACACAGGAGATGAACAACCATCCATGTAAGTATTTAGGCAGCGCTTTGAAGAGCTCATAGTCCTTGAAAGTTTTCAACATTGAAGACCAAAAAGGCAGGGAGAAAATTAAAAAAGAGTTACGTCAATAAATAATATCCCAAGTTTAGAACATTTCAAAGAGCGCTGTTCAACCATCTGAGCAAACTATGGCACATCTGCAAAATTGTCAAGAAACATGGCCACCTAAACTAACTGAATGACCAAAGAAAGCATCCATCATCAAAGAATGAACCACGGAGATGGCAGAATCATGCTTTGGGAATAATTTTCTGATCAAAGTTAATGTGAGGGTGAACAAAGTTGAATACAGAGCAGTCTGAAGAAAACCTGTCAGCAGTTGCAAAAGACTTGATTTTGGGGTGGAGGATCACCTTCCTGCAGGACAACAGCCCTAAATGTACAGGCAGAGCAGCACTGGAACGGTTTGTATCAAACCTGTCTAAGTCTAGGCCTAAATCCGTATTTGAAATTTGCTTGAAAATTGCTATAAAGGTGCTGACTTGGTCCTGTTATTTCCACACGTACACCAAGCCTGTGACAAATCTAATAATCTTCAATCTCTCAGGAAATAATACTATGATTTTTATGTAACAGGACATTCACTGTTCAACATTGAAAGATGACCACCTGCAGAGTTGGTCACAATGTCTCCATTGTGATTTTCCTTTCCATATTTCAGAGCTTCTCTTTTATGACAAAACTGTAGGCGTTTGCAGACATTCCCTTACAGGGAGTTCTTTGGGCTTTCATTGCGTTTTTTCCGGTGTAAAACCAGGTTATTAGCTGTGAGAATCACTCTGACAATATGTGCCCACTCTTTCTCCACCCATCAGTGTAGCCATGCTCAGCTTTTCAGCGTCTCTTTTGTGAATCTGCGTGCCTTTATATGGCTGTCACTCACCCATCTCATCTTTTTTATCTTAAGCGCCATCACTCCAGCGCATCTACATCCCTTTCACACTCTTCCCATCTGGCTGTGCCTTTCTTGCCTGGGTTTATTCCAGTCGGCGTGTTCATGTGCGTAGATCTTGGGTATTTGCTGACGTTCACCTTCACACGTGTTGTTTGCAGCGGATATATCAGGGCACCACCAGGAAGGTCCAAGAAAGGAGCAGGCAGGAAAAGACTTGCTGGAAAAGAAAATGTCTAACAGCTCAGTCTTTGATGGAAAGGAAAATATTTAACTTACAACTTTAAATGGTGAAAAACCCTTTGCTTTCACATCTGATGAGCTGTTTCTACATGAGTTTTTCTGCTAATTGCCATCACTATCTACAATAAATCTACGAAGAATTTGAACTAATTTGCCTTTGGGATCAATATTTTAATTTTGAATTTGAATTTATTATCTCAGCTTTGGATACCAGCAAAAGTGAATGCAGAGCAGCAAATGTCTGCTCTGGTACGTCAATGAAAATGAGTGAAAAAGAACAAAACAAACAGAACGGAGACTGGGAGATTCTCTTTTCTTTTTGAAGAAACCCTTTTGCATGAAATCATTTATTAAAATAATACACATTCATCAATAATCATGAGATGCTTAGCGAGAACTTTCACCTCTGAACTGCAAAGACAAACCTGCTAAAAATAAAATAAAATAAAATAAAATGATCCTCTCTAAGAAACAGGGATCCACTCAATCATCACTATCTTAGCAGAGCACCTTTGGCAAATGTGCTAATTCGGTTTGACACATTTTCCACACAGATGTCATTGAATCAGTATAAACTCAATTACTGAACTATAATAGTCAAACAGGTTATTACTGTTTAGTTGTGCTTGTATCATGTCATATTTTCAGTGAATTTGTGAATAGCAGAAGATTCCTCTGAGTTGTACCTTTCATTATAGCCCTTATTAATAACTGTATGTTGACACATAAATGATTTGCAGCAGTTTGAAGCATATAGGTCAGGTATGTATAATGTGATCCATATGGAGATTCTAAATGGATGGATGATTGATGGTCGATAAAAATGATTTTTGAGCTTTTTTTAAAAAAAGATAAACAATAAATAAACAAGTAGACAAGACTTTATTCTACAGTTTTTTTCCCTGTCCACATATTCAGGGAAATATGTAATTACATAAAAATGAACAAGAAAAAGAAAGAGGAGCTAAACTTTCTTATTTATTTCTGTTAAACTCTTAATAGTTACATACTAATTACAGATACATGTTTGACTGCAAAATTTAGATTGTTATTTTCACAATGGGACCAAGTTTTATATGCACTCCAAAGGGTTCAAGAAGAGTAGCTGATTTAGTCTGGGCATGCTTTAATAGGTTGCTTCTGGTGATTTTACTGCCATTTTAAGTTTTCAACATATCAATACAGAAATCCAAGTTTGCCAAACAGACGCTTGAGTTCGGTAAACGTAAAACGTGGCCTCCACCAGCTGAATACAGCATTTAGAGGCAAGATGCTGTTGCTGCAAGCTACTGACAGTCATGAATGATCCGACTTCTGTTGTTCTCCTACTCCTATAAACCTGCTTGTATTTGCATAGAAATGTAAACATGCTGCTGGTATGAGCATTTGTGATGAGAGCAATGTCCGGTATTGAGTCACTTTGGGGTAAAAGTGGGGGACGAGGTCAACGAAGGGCACATCTGTCCTACAGTCTGTCCACCCCTCTCAGTCCTTCTGTAAGCAGCTAAAAATACACTGCAGCAGATCGCAAAGACAGGCTAAGACCCACAGAAACCACAGAGATTTGATGTATCTATTTGCATGACGTGATTCAGAAAGGGTGAGATATAATTGTAAGCCAAAGACAAGAGAAGAAGAAATGATGAGGTGGTTGGTAACAAAGGACAATAGGAGAGTGATTAGATGTGCTTTTGTGAGTCACTCCGCCTCGCTTTGGGGAGTTGTATTTTTCTGGCACAGACGCAACTAGTGACGTCTCTTGGACGAACCAACTTTATGTGCCCAAAAAAGTCACTGTCATATCCACTGTGACGGACAAGCATTGCTATTCCGGGAACGCCATATTGGCTCCTGACTTTGGAGCATTCAGTCACATCAGTCTGCTGCTCTGAAAGGATTTAGTCCTCTTTCCCGATGCCTGTCTTGGATTCAGTCTTGTAAGCTCTCCAAATAAGACTAGATTTTTGGATTAGGAAAGTGATTAAAGAATATGGGAGCCCAACAGTTTGGAGAGGCTCTGAAAAGTGTGCACATCCTGGTTCAAATTTCTGGTTTGTAAGACTTTGATAAGTCATTTTCAAACCAAAAAATTTAGCCACATTAAGTTTTACTGGCAGTAAAACTGAAGATGTTATGATTTGTGTCAACAATGTGTTTTATTCTCATGTGTAGCGTAGAATTACTGGATACAAACTTTCCTTACAAAGAATCCTTCCAGGCCCAATATAAGTCCTCCAAAGGGTGTGAGCAATACTTGACTAGTTTAATACGTTTTCTTTGTGTTTTAATGAAGATTTGTCCATTCAGGTGCTATTTTTTGGGTGGATTCCTGGGTGGAAACAGGCTGCACAGTGGCGCAGTTGGTAGCACTGTTGCCTTGCAGCAAGAAGGTCCTGGGTTCGATTCCCACCCCAGGGTCTTTCTGCACGGAGTTTGCATGTTCTCCCTGTGCATGCGTGGGTTCTCTCCGGGACAGTTTAGCTTCCTCCCACAGTCCAAAAACATAACTGTCAGGTTAATTGGTCTTTCTAAATTGTCCCTAGGTGTGTGTGCATGGTTGTTTGTCCTCTTTGTCTCTGTGTTGCCCTGCGACAGACTGGCAACCTGTCCAGGGTGAACCCCGCCTCTCACCCGGAACGTAGCTGGAGATATGCACCAGCACCTCCCGACCCCATTAGGGACAAGGGTGTAAGGAAAATGGATGGATGGATTGAGGGTGAATGGTTCAGCCCTCATGTGAATGGTTCAGTCCGTGTAAACCCCCCTCTCTGCTGCTGTTCTTGGTTCAGTCGGTCTGAGCGCCAAACCTCCAACAAATATGGCGCCCAAAGCAGGTGAGTCTGTTTTGTTCACAAACCTTAGGGAAAATGCTGGTTATTTTGTTTAAATTATGAAGGCGACATCCGCTAATCTCCCTGTTAAAGAGATATGTAGACATTTTGTCGTTAGTTTCACTCTTCATGACATCACTTATTGTTTCAAAGCTTCTAAATTAAGTTCCTGGACACATTTTTACCCTGAACTCGCTTCCGGACACCATTCTAGGACAGATTGCAGATGTAGTGACATTATAATAGCAAAGCGTCACCTTGTTTATCTGAAGTATTTACAGATAAACTTTGGCTGTTTTTATGATGCAACAAACATGGAGCATCTTGTGTTCAGGCCGCAGAGGGACGAAGCGCAAAGCGGAGGAAGTTCAGACATTTACGGAGGAGAAGAAGGAGAAAGGAGAGGAGGAGAGCAGCCAAAATGGCTTGAAAGTGGTCATTGAACACTGGTGAGCTCCTTTATCAGCTTATTATTATTAATAGAAATGAACAGTTGGTGTTAAATGAGACACAGGACAGGTCCCCATTTCTTCACAGGACAAACAAAGTTGCACACATGTATTGGTCTTATATTAAATATATATAAATAAATATAATGTGGCCCATTCTCTTCCAGCCAGCGGGTGAATGAGCCGGGTTATAGAGGTGACCATTTATGAAGGAAGAACTTCCTTCAGAGTGATATAAGTTTATTATGTCAATTAGGATTTATAGTGTAAATATGTAACTTCCTGCTGATTAATTAATGTCCTGAGATTCATTGTTTCTTGCAAATTACCCAACATTATTACTTTTTTCTTTTAAAAGAGCATTTATATCTTGACATCCAGTAAACCGGGTGTGTTTACTTCAGCCACATGGTCAGAGCCGGGCCTCCATAACTGTTTTTCTTGTTAAATTATTAATCTAAACCGTTCTTTTCCACCACAGGACGTACATATGTGGGGCTTTTGCTCATACTTGATCTTCTGTGTCCTGCAGCAAAAGCTGACGAGTGTATGGGCGTAACGCCGAGGAGGTGAAATCTGCCCTTCTGGCTGTCCGCCCGGGGCTGACGGTGGTCCTCAACCCCGAGAAGCCCCGCAGGAACAGCTTCGAGATCACCCTGCTGGACGGAGGCAAAGGTGAGGAGATGGTGGCGCCAAGAATAACGGGGCCATTTGGTCTCCCCAAGGGAACACCGTTGTTCTTGCCAAGTTTTTGCCCTTTCGTATCGTAGAATCATTGTCATGACTCGTTCAGCTGATTGTAAATTTTTTCTTGAAGTTGAAGTAAAAATTTCCCAAAGTGAGAGATCAAACCAAACATTTCAGAAAAATAATCCCTTAAAGTTTGGTGTTCATTTGCGAATTTTCTTGCTTTATCCACCTGCTTCAGTTGTTTGTTGTTAGATATTTCCAGTTATTGACTTTATACTTATGATTTGACTTGCTGGTTCGAATAACTCGTCTCTTTTGTGTCATCCCTAAAGAAACATCTCTATGGACCGGAATAAAGAAGGGTCCACCTCGTAAGCTGAAGTTTCCTCAGCCAGACAGTGTTGTTGCTGCTCTGCAGGAAGCTCTTAAGACTGAATAAACACCAAGTGAAGGTTGGTCAAAGCTGGCATATTTTTAATTTAGGCAGATATTAGTCCAAGCATTGAAATTGTATCATATCATTTAACCAAGCTTTTCTACATCTATTACTACATTTTCTGTGTCTTAAATGAAATTCAAGAGATATTTATCTGTTTTATATGTAGCCGAGCATGTAGGAGATCTGACTGGTGGAAGCAGAATGATGAGGAGTTACCAATGAGACGTTCTCAGTCTCTCCTCTGATGAGCCCAGCTCCATCTGAAGTCTCCTGGACGCACGGCGACACCTAGTGGATCATCTGAGCAAATGCAACATTATGTTTTGCAAAGTTTTTCTACATCCCAGTTCTGAAAACTTTTGGTTTTATACTCAAATAAAGTCATTTAATTGATGTGTTTTACTTTTGTGAGTTATTTTCAGTAAATAAATAAGTTAATGTTAGAAACTGTCTTCAAACAATCACTTAATCACCACTAATAGATGAATTGATGGAGTCAGCTTCATGTAAAAAAGTTAACATCCTGATATGTTTTCATCTTAATATAATTTTAAGAGATAATGCTAAAATATCAATCAAAGAGTAGTTGCCTAAACCTACAGTACTTCCAAAAAGTAAGGTTGGATAATTTTCTTTTAGAAAGTAAGCATAACTTGAAAAATATAGGTCATGTAATTTTATATTTGAAAAATTGGTTAAACATGTGAATTGCTGTCCTTAAATTTACTTTAATTTTATTCATTACCAGTTCTAAAACAGGTCATATTTGACACAACTACAAACCCAAAGAGGAAAACACAAAATAGCATTTTTTGTCATCCGTAATTGTTGAGAATGTCGAACACCACTAGCTTACGCACTAGGAACCAAAACCTGAACCCATTTTGGTCTTTAGTTTATTTAGTGTACTGCAAGTGAGGGAAATGATTGGAAATATGTATTTATATGGAACAAGCATTTGTATCAATCGAAAATTACTTAATTCATAAAGATAACTAAGTCGATGAGAAAAGGAGCCTCTGGATCATCTGCTCCAGTGAAGCGAACAATCCTTGGTTATTTGAACAATTATTATTCTATAATAATTGCTATTTGAACAATTATTATTCAATTGGACCATTTCAACTATTTGAAATGGTCCAATAAGGCAGTTAAATAAAGTTATTTAGAAATAGGACATTGCAGAGCTAGTACTGTCCGCAGGGGGGCAGTAATTAAAAAAAGTATGTCTACTATTTGCGTGACATCATCATTACGCGACAGCGATTCCTCATGAGAACCGTACTAATTTTTTCGTCCTCCAAAAAAAGTTTTAAATCTAACGTGTGAGTATTACACTGCACATAAAGCAACATGTTAATCACTCTATTGAGAAAACTGGAGGCATGTAGCGCATTTGTATGCTATTGTTCCTGGTTTTATTTGATTGTTTTTGTAGATTAGCAGCGGCATGCTAAGTGAGAGCTAGTTTGTTTTCTCTCGAAGTGTATTCCAGCATCTGTTCGCTTTTTCTATACATGAATGTTTTTATGTTAATTAATAGCTACATATTTTAAGTAACTTTGCTTTGGAAGACATGTTTACCTAAAACACAAACTTATTCCTTTCCAAAAGCTTGTCAAAAACTATTACAGCCTTTCTCTGCTGAGGCAAGATGAAGCGTTTTCTAATTATATAAGATAATTACTGAAAGGAATGTGATTTCTGCTCGACAGCAATGGCAGCAGAGGGTGTGGAAAAGACCAGTGAAGATGCATCTTCTTCGGGGAAGGTGTGCACCAGGTTCGACCTGGAGAAGGAGACCGAGCTTCGCTTCGAGGTGGAGGCCGGAGAGGCCGCGGATCAGGTGGAGATGGAGCTCCTGACGGGGATGGCTGAGGTGTTTGGCTCTGAGCTGAACCGCAACAAGAAGTACACCTTCGGTCCAGGCTCCAAGATCGCAGTTTTCACTTGGCAGGGCTGCAGTGTGAATCTGTATGGAAAGCCAGAGGTAAGGGCCTGGTGTAGATGTTGGAAAGTTTTCATTTTGTATTCTTATAAAACATAAACCGATGTTATTTTTAATAAGAATAAAACTTGGGTTCTGCAGTAGTTGCAAATCAGGAAATCATTTCTGAAGTTGGGTTAATATTTGCGCTCTTATTTGGAAATTGCTTGAGTATTTTTCTCAACTTTTTCTTAATAAATTCAATTAGTGTGGTTATAAAAGTGTTGTTATTACTGCAGGTGGCCTATGTGTCCAAGGATACTCCCATGCTGCTCTACCTGAACACCCATGCTGCCCTGGAGCAGATGAGGAAACAAGCTGAGCGGGAAAATGAGAGGGGGCCCAGAGTAAGTTTTAATAAGAATCTTTTAGATCTCTTCATAAAAGCTTCAGAACAAAATGACAATAAAAATGACACTAAATGCTTGTTCTCCAGGTGATGGTCGTGGGACCTACAGATGTGGGGAAGTCCACAGTGTGCCGTCTGCTTCTCAGCTATGCTGTGAGAGTTGGAAGGAGACCTACGCTGGTGGAACTGGATGTTGGACAGAGTGGGGTAAAAGCCTTTTCATTTTTCATTTTATAATGTCAATAAGACGTTATAGGGTTGTTGATTTGTAAGAGGACAACTTCACTTTTCTGTACTCCATTTCCGGTGACATGAATAATGATGAAATACACGAATAACTTGTAGTGTCATATGGATGTTTGAAATACGTACTTCTTTTAAGGAATTTGTTTAGTAGTGCTTCATGATATTAGGAAATCTGAAAATGAAATGTTATTGAAGTACTGTTATGGGATAACCAATATGGGATAAATCCACATATTCCTCAGTCTTCTCTTCCCCTCTTTTCAATCATGTTGAGCCCAAAGCTCTCCATGTAAAGTTTGGGCTTAAAGGGCAAAGAAAATCCTCCTAAACGACTAAATGTGGTATTGTCAGGCACACCATTATTGCTTGGCACTTGGAAAATAGTAGTAAAATAATAAAGAAATAAAAATAACACCAGCTTTATTGTATGAGTCTTGAACTTGAAAGGTGGTAAAGGTTGCAGGGAGAGGTGGATCCCTTGTAATGGCTAATGAGAAAGATTAGATTTATTGCGTTCACAGTCTGTAACATTAATATCACTGTTGCATGAGTTCTGTTACTGTGCAGCTATTGTTGATGTATATCCAGGTGAATCTATGTTAATCATAGGAGCCATAAATTGATGTGAATTATGTTACTCTTCTAATTTCCAGTGATTTTAAGACCATGGCTAGACTTATTCTATGTTGTTGTTCTGAGGACTAAGCTGTTTACTGTATTATGTTGTCTCAGGTTTCTGTTCCAGGGACAGTATCAGCTCTGTGCATCGAGCGTCCTGCAGACGTGGAGGAGGGCTTCTCTGTCCAGGCTCCTTTAGTTTATCACTTTGGTTCTACGACTCCTGGAACCAACATCAAACTTTACAACAAGGTAAGAAGGAAGACTCTGCATTTTGCAGATGTAAAGTTGGTTTGTTTTGTATTTGTCTGACTTTCTTATCTAATCTCATAGCTGACATCGTGCCTGGCCGAAGTGTTCTCTCAACGCTGTGAGGTAAACAGGAAGGCCAGCGTTGGCGGCTGCATCATCAACACCTGTGGCTGGGTGAAGGGTTCTGGGTACCAGGCTCTGGTCCACTGTGCCTCCACCTTCCAGGTGGACGTGGTGCTTGTGCTGGACCATGAGAGGCTCTACAATGAACTCAAACGGGACCTGCCGCACTTTGTACGTGTTGTGCTGCTGCCGAAGTCCGGAGGAGTGGTGGAACGCTCCAAGGAGTGCCGGCGGGAGACTCGGGATGAAAAGATCCGCGAGTACTTCTATGGCTTCCGCGGGCTGTCCTTCTTCCCTTTCTCTTTTGAAGTGCGATTCTCGGATGTTCGCATCTACAAGATAGGGGCGCCGTCCATCCCAGACTCCTGCCTGCCACTGGGAATGTCTCAGGACGACACGCAGCTGAAACTGGTGCCGGTAACTCCAGGGAGGGACCTGACATATCACATGCTGAGTGTGAGCAGCGTCGACGACGGAGACGAAGACGCCAGGAAGAGCATTGTGGAGAGCCCCGTCTGCGGATTCATTGTGGTCACAAACGTTGACACTCAGGCGCAGGTGATGAAAGTGCTGTCACCTGCACCCAGACCACTGCCCAGACACACGCTGCTCATCATGGACATCCGCTTTATGGACATGAAATGAAGCCACATGTTGGAGAAGAGGACTTGGGATGAAGTAATGATCGTATTTGTGAGCACTTTTTCTTTCTAGGTGCTTTGCAAGGACTTAAAAGAAAACGAGATAGAATTAAAATTAGTTAAATTATACTTTCTTTTATTGTTTACACTGTGGATTTGTAGGTGCTGGAATATTTTTATTGATAATCTGTTTTATAGAATGTCTTTTCTTCTCTCTTGTACAAATAAATTTTATCTTTGAGAACCTCTGTGTGTTAATTATACTTTTATTTGAAAATGAAGCAGTTTGCTTCCATGCCTCCAATTCCAAAAGGTAATCATGTAGTCTATCCTAACTGATGGCCAATTTTCTAAATTCTGAAAATTATTAGATTATATCACTTCTAAGTGAAGTCATGTAGATTTTTTTTGTTAAATATGTGTATGAAATGGGAGGAATGGCCGCCATTTTGTGTTGTCCACATCCAGACAGTGTTTATCGTGTCTGTTTTTAGTGTTGGGATACTCACCAACCTGTTTGGTGATTACCAGTAGCAATGCTACCAGTATGGCAGTAAATGTTTTGGAGTATGACATAAAGAGCTCATTTCATATTTGGTGTGTAAACATGTACCAACTCAGGCAATATTCAGGCCTAAATCAAAGTCAATTATTTCTTTTTTCAGTGGCCCTAATTCTCTCCATAGTACATGGCTGTCTATCAGTGCTACGGTAGGAAGATCTGACAAGAAGCAGCTTTGCATATGCATGATTCATTTCCTATGTGGACACAGAATGGGGTTCAGTTCAGTTCAATTCAAATTAATTTAATTAAGGACAGCACATTAAACAATACTACATGTGGAAATACAGAAATTAATTTCTTTTGTATTGTCATTTGACACTCTTCACTCTCCATAAAAGCAGGACATAAAGGAGGAGCATTTTGGTATTAAGCTTTGAAATTATAACAAGCAAGTTTGTCCCTCCTATGGTTGTAGAGTTAAAAACCATATGAGGGATAAAGAGGGCTGTTGGTCGGCTCCACGGCTCCAGCGCTGGAGTCAACGAATTCAAAACCACTGTTATCAGGTGGGATACTCACTCAGGCTAGCAAATTACTTTTACAAATTATAAAATCTAAAATAGTAAGGATCCGATAAACCTTTCATCCTGGGGAAAAGAGATTGACGGTATTAAGAGGAAAAGTCGGGTTAAAGTCCCAGAAATAAAACAAAAAAATTTTAAAAAGTGAAAAAAAAAAAAATAAAATAATAATAATAATAAAAGAAAAGCGGGTGGGTTGGAGTGCCCCCAAGAACCCGGTTTTCAGATCGAGGGAACAAAGGGAACCACGGGTTTCTAGGTTGCAGTCCTAGTGGAAGTCCTTATCGGTAAATAAAGCAGGTATTTCCTTGAGTTTTGGTTTCCTAGGTTGAGGGAACTAAACCTTTAGAGAACTGTTATGACCAGAAGAAGTCTTCCACTCAGCAGCTTCTTTCTTCTCAGTTGGATTTTTATTTTCAGTCACAACAACATAATAAATGTTGATCAAAATAATTCACCTCTGAGTTCCTGTTTCTCCTTTTTTATTTGTGCCTGAGCAGTTATAGAGTTTCATAATGTGTCCCAATGTTAACTCCAATGTTTGTTGTCCCCAATTTTTTAATTTATCTCCAGTGATTAACATTTTCCTTGATGTTTAAGGTTATTCCTGATGTTTACTGTATCTGGAATGTTTTACTTTATCTCCAATGTTTAACGCAAAAAGAAACTTTTCTGGAGATGAAGTTTGACATCTAATACACATAGGTAATGATGTTAAACATCAAGGATAACATTAAATATTATCCTTGATTAAATAAAATATCAGGGACAAAGTTAAATATTCTGGATATTAAATGCTAAACATCAGAGATAAAGTTAAACAACCCGGATGGCATTAAACATCCATGATAACACTGAATGTTAAACATCAGCCATAACGATAATCATTGGTGGCTAAAGATTAACATTGGGGACAAACACTGGGGCAACTTTATTTTCACATGATTTGTTAATTTGATTTCAAGTCTGCAAATCTTGGAACCTTAAAGTGTTTTAATTTTTTTTTTAAAATCTGCCTAAGTTCAGTACTAATTTCCTTTACAACTCTGAAATTAATAATTCAATTAAAGTAACTTATGTATTGTAAAAGCCCATAACAGGAGGGTTGTAAATATTCAGATTAGCTTACGCTAGCCCAAAATGACAGGTGGCTGTAGTTGTCTTGAACTAGGGTTGCCACCCATAAAGTACTTAATCGTCCCGTATTGAACCGATAAGGGACACAATTTGTACCATATTTCTATAAATGTCTGATAGACACACCTATACACCTATCATATATGTCGACAATAAGTGTAATAATAATGACCAAAACAAAACACATGCAGGACATAGTATAAATTAGTCCTCAAGTATCTCTACAGCCCCTTGGACGCACAAAGGTTGGTGACCCTTGTTATAGGACTTATACACTTAAGTTTGAATGTCTTCACTCTATACAACATCATTTGAGTGGTGTTGTATCTGATGAGTCAGATAAGATGTAGTGTCCAGTCAGTAACTGAACAAGGACATAATTTAAAATGAAAGTTTAATTTTTTGTGGTTTGACTGCTGTATTTTTTAAACCTACTTAACAAAAATTAATGTCATTCAGCTGTGAGGATGGAGAGAAAGAAGAGAAGATGACAGAGGAAGAATCAACAGGACTCTAATAAAGATAAAGAAAGATAATAATAATATTAGGTGGAAATTAGGAAACAGCTACTTCATCCGAAGCAATAATTTTTAAACATTATTTTTTAAAACATTATTTTTAAAAACTGTATTAACATAAGTAATTTTAATATAATGCTTTATTGACCATATAACTTAGTGGAGAACACCAAATAGAAGGGCTGAAGCTCAGTGATGGGATCTGTAGAACAGACAAGTGATGATCCCAGGATCCCAGGTAGGAATATTTAAATTAAGGAGGCAACTAAAACCTATATACCTTGAAGGTTTGAATTTAATTACTGTATTTCATAAGTGGGGGATGCCGATGACGTATTCCCACACACCTCAGGAAGTATGTTGTTGCGCTCCTGTATGTATTTGTTTAAAATCGTCGGGTTTTTATTCCTTTACTAGTAAAAACGTATGCTATCGCTTTTCCTGGAGGCCACGCCCCCTCTGCTTCTGATTGGCTGTTCGTCCAACCTGGGAAACGACAGGCCAGTTCCTGGATTCCGATGTCGGCCTAGAAAGCGGCTAAGTAGTTTGCTGGTGGCTAACTCTAGGAGGACTGAAACGTCGCACAGACACCACAGGGAAGACAACTCTACACGTCGACATTAGGGTACGTGTTTAGCTGTTGTCTTTAGTGACTGTTCGGGTAAAAGTCTGTACATTTGCCCCTCGAATCTTCAATGAAAGCTTCTCGCCATGAAGCTAGTCAGAGAACTGACGCTAGCTCACTTCAGTAGCTGTGGTAAAAGACTGAGCAGTGTCGCAAAAAACTTTCGAGGTTGGGTAAAAAGAGCCTGTAAGTAATTGCGATGTTTATATTGCTGTTGTAATTACTCACTTGAAATGAAACCCGAGACAAGGATTGTTCAAAGGAGTAGTATTTGTGGGTTTTTTTTAAATATTTTTTTACGAGAATCTCCGCTGGGAGCAGATTATGGGTAACGTTAGTTGACTTCACTGAATCCTTACGGTCGCCTGGCCTTCCTCCTTTTCGCGTCTTGTTCTGCCTCATTGTTTCATACATTTTAAACATCTGTGCGGTTTCAAACAAAACACCAGAAAATGGTTTCAGTTTTTTTGGGGGAAAAAAAGTAACTGGACTCAATCGGCCACTTAATGGAGCAGGCTGTAGTAGTGACATGACCGTCAAAGCTCGACACGAAGATTTTAGGATTAACATCCATTATAGTCTGGGTGGGGGGATTTGTTGTGGGTGATTAACAACAAGAAACGGTGTCTCGGCTCCAGCTCCTTGTCACCACCGAGTACAGATGATTGTTGGACAGAGGGGTGTGTCTATCAGACTATCAGATTACACCATTAGCAGCGGATCTGTTTGCGGTTGGCTCACACAACACGGACAAGTTTTTCTTCTAGATATGAAATAAGTGAGCATGATATATGTGTGTGTCATATGGGGTGGGGGGGGTTGCATTTCCAGTATCGGGAGGTGTTTTCCTTTTGCCGCCTGAGGGCATTGACGTTACCAGCTGGCCGACAGCCGGCAGTTTAACAACTTTCTGAGGAATGGTGAAAAGTACTGGAGTAGTAATTTGTGTCAGTCAGACTATTGTGAAATCAGAGTGAAACCAATCTTTCCCTACAACTAAGTCAACTTTGCTAGGTTGCATGGCACTGTGTAAAAGTGTTAACACCCTTTGAACTTAAGCACATTTTCACATGTTTTTTTTATTATTATTATTTTATTTTGAGCGACTTTTTTTTGTGACCGGACCAAAGTAAAGTTGCATTAATATAAATTGGGAAGGAACTGTTATTATTTTTCTTTTTCATGCACTGTGTCGTATCCCTGCCAGCAAGTTGTAGTTTTGATCTCACCTGACCATAGATGAGTTTCGTAGACATCTTGTGGATTTTTTTCAGCAAGTGTTTTCATCTTGTCACTGGTCCATAAAGGCCAACTTTGTGGGGAGACAACTAATCGTTGTTGTTCCAGATTCCCTTCTTGCTGTGTTCCTTCACAGAAGAGATCAGTTTTTACTGATTTTAAATAACTCATAAATGGACTTAGACTTACTAATAAGATAACTTCTAAATGTATTTGGTTGTATTTTAACTACGGATAAGGAGTAAATGGGGATGAATAAGAATTTACAACACCCTTTTCATATTTTCATGAGTGGAAGTATTGGAACTATGTATCCAGTTTACACAACACAAATATGCACTACTTTGGGTTTTTCTGTCACATAAACTCATGAAAGTTTATGGCTATAATGTGACAAAAAGTGGATAAGTTTGAGGGATCTGAATGCTTTGCAAACCACTGTCCATTCCTAGCATACTATAGAGTTTAATACATCAGTTATTTGTATTATACAGTCATTGGATAGTTTATCAGTAGTCCCTCTAATATTTAATGGTACAGGTCCTCAGTGATAAAACAAGGTAAAGAAAAATATTTCTGCTGAATAATCTGTGAATAATCTCTTATTATTTTCGTTCTTAATATGTAGTAAGATTGGGAAAAGTCTGAAAACTGGAAAACAACTCCAAAACATAAATTCAGGAATGCAAGTCAAGCAGTTTTTGTGCAATCCTACCAGCAAACCGCTTCAGCTAATTTACTATTTGTTAAAGCTCTAATTATTTGGATAATTTGTGTTTTGCTTTTTGTACTTACATGTTGATAGTTTTCTAATGTTTTGCATTCATGTTGTTTCAGGTACCTCCAGCAGTTAATCCACAGCTCCAGGGCATGAAGACGGACCTTGAACCAAAGAAAAGAAGAGGGCTGGCATGTGTCCATCTACATGACGCCCAAGCTGTGTGTGACTTTCCTTAAGGGATGCAGAATGAGAGAGAAGAGCGTTCTGCAGAGAAGCTGGAGGTGGGAAAGGTCCCTGCTACACCCATCCCAAAGCAAGCACAGTGGCACCTTGCTGAGCTCCATTGGGCTTCTTTATGGAATGAGTTGATTCTGTCACTGTATCAGCTGACCAAGTGAAAACTGAAACACGCTCTTCTTGGATGATTTTTTATTTTTTTTAATCTTTTTAAAAGCCTTTAAACACAAGGACATTAACTGGTTAACATTTTTTTTTTTGACAACTTTAAAAAACCCACCTGGACTTTTCTTTTGAAGCTTTCCACTCCTGGCTTAAAAGTGGATTTGCTTCAGCTGGTTCTTCCTCCTGACTGAGTTTGAAATGCCAGAAGTGTCCCTCCTGCTGCCATCCTCAGTTTCTTCCACCCACCCAGTGCCTAAATAAGCTCTCTTGGGAAGAAGTCATCAGCAGCTGCTGTGCTCAATCCTCTCTACTTGTTCTCCTCCATGTGCTTCTGCTCTCTGTCTGATGGACTACCTCTTTCATTTTGTTTTCTTTTTATACTGTTATCCTCTGATAATCAAAACTCAAGCACAGCGACACAAATTTAACTAAACACTGCACCGGTTTTGGTTTTGTGCTTGAGTTTTTGCCCTATTTTCATATATGCACAGCAGTGTTTATATTGTTGCGTTATTGCACCAAATACAGATACATTAAGCCATACTCAGTAATATTTATGAATTGCATACATATATTTTTGTATTCTTTTGCTCTTGTATAGAAATTAAATGTATGCATTCAAATTAATTATCTACAAGAAGCTGTGCACATCCAAGTTTTGAAAACGGTTTTATATCTCAGTCAGGAGACATTGGAAGTGTGCACACAGAGAATCCCTCATGTTTCCACTCAATTTCTGCTTTGCATAGATTTGTAGCCATGGCCCCGCCTCTTAAACACCTACGTCATAATTTTGACCTGTAACCTCCCCATTACAGTAGGTAGACAGTTGATATCTACCTCCCTCTCTTCTTCCTCCCCTCTCTCCGTCACTGATGCCCAGTTTTAGTGGTGGGGTGGTTGGGGGAGGGGTAGGGGGCCCAGCTTCTGCTCCTCCCCGTCCGTTTCGCCCCAGTCGATATGTGCCGGTGTCTGCAGCCATAACTTTCCTGGTTGGGTCCACTTCCCTCTTCTTTTGCTTCACGTGAGTATTTATTTTTTTTACTTATAAAAACTGTTGTAATTTAAAAAAAAGATTAATCTCTTTGCAGGTTTATGTTAATTAAGCCTGTCACAATAACAAATGTTGCTATATGATAAGTTGTTCCAGAAGTTATTGCGATAAACAATAATGAGTAACATAATGGTAATGGCAAATTAATAATGCAAGAGCACAGTCTAAAAAATCTGTAAACTTTAAATTCTAATGAACATTTAACACTGGAACTGAAAGACATTTTAAATATCCAAAATAAATTAACAAAACAAAAAATAAAATGAATTTTGAAGTCTTTGTAAATTGTCCTTCAAAAAAAGGACTAGTTGAGCCCAAAGCACTGAACTGCAGACTTTTAGCATCCAGTGTTTGGTAGAAAAAGAGAAACTATAAATCATGCCAATGGAAATTGAGTTTGTTTTAATTTATCATGTGATTAATTGATTTATTGATTATTGTGACAGGCCTGATGTTAATGCATTGAAATATCGAAGTACCCATACTTTGATAACTACAA
The DNA here is from genome assembly GCA_903066815.1 of Brachyrhaphis roseni. Taxonomy (NCBI): domain Eukaryota; kingdom Metazoa; phylum Chordata; class Actinopteri; order Cyprinodontiformes; family Poeciliidae; genus Brachyrhaphis; species Brachyrhaphis roseni. Next base: position 107,070 of record CAEFZY010033322.1, on the reverse strand, counting down.
GTACATCTCAGTATATTAAGATATAATTTTGAAGTGAATTTATTTAGTAAGTCAAATCATAAAGTAATACTCCTGCTGTATAGATTAATTACATCATAGGATGATATTTTTCAAGCATTTATTTATTTCGATTTATATGAGTATGGTTAAAAGTTCATGGAAACCAATATGTACTGGTATTTGCACTCCAATCTTGGTCAGGCCTCTTTTTGGATGGACCGGTTCCTCTGCTGATGTGTTGATTTAAATACGACTTTCAGCTCATTTGCCATGTTGAGTTTAAAGTCTGTCGTTTTCCTCTTGACGATACCTCATAGCTTTGATAGCTGCTCAGTCATGAAACCAAGTATTAGTGGTGTTGGTAATTGTCAAGTCCTTCATGAAGTTTTACAGCTGAAGGAAGCATGAACTGCTCTGAGACATCCAGTGAGATGCTGTGCTGGTTTTTGACTTAATAAAACATGATGGACCAACACCAGCACATTGTGGGACTCCGCAAATTATCTCTAGCTGTGGAAACTTCCCACTGAACCTCAAACATTGTGGATTCATGCCTCTCAACTTTTCCTCCAAACTCTGGGATGTTGAAATGCAAAATGTATTTTGATCAGTCAAGAGGATTTTGGACCACTGAATAGCAGTTGAGGCTTTTCTTTTTCTTTAACCCACATAAAACTCTTCTAACAGTTTTTCCTTATTTAAGAGTTTCAAACACAAGGAGTGAATAGTTGTACACTGTGTCCTGCATTTATTTGTGTTTTGGCTCTTGAATCACTCGCTGCAGCCACAATCCACACCTTTTTAATCTCCCTTGAACTCTTCAATCTGCCTTACTTCACAATCCTTTCAATACTCTATTTATCCCTACTGTTTTCCCTACTATATGTTTTTCTTTCACTCAACTTTCCCTTTATATGATTGGTTACTGCTCTATGTTAACGGCCTTCTGTAGCAATGACTTTATGTGGCAGAACATCTGTTAGTCAAGTTTTCCCCATGATTATGTAAGCTATAATTGATCATAGCATAATATTCTGAATTAAAAATCATAATTTTTTTTTTATGTAGTTTTTCTGGGATAAATTAATCCCTGTATGACTTTTAGTTTCTGTATTGAATTACTCAAATAAATTTTCAAAGATACTCCTTCATTACGATGCCCCTGTATCTGAAACACATCACGTTGTATTAAAAGTTGCTGTTTTTGTGGTTTGTAACTTTCATTTATTCAGAGAGAGAATTGACAGACCACTATAGCCATCTGTTCATCGACACTCCCACGGTTTCACACTGTCACACCTCTGAGCTCTGCATGTGGTATAAATTTAGCCCCTCTGCAGTCTCAGTGGAGGTGTTTGGGAGTTAAATTTCCTTTCTCAAAGATTCCTTATCAGGTGCTGATGGGGTGTGAAAAGAGCATTTTCTTTGTCTTTATGACAATCTAGAAATCTGAATATATTTGAGCAACATGTTCCTTTTTTTCCCCCTGAATGTCTTCTCCAGGTCCCCATGGTTATCGGAGTACATCTCCAGTATAATTCCCATCTACATTGCTGTAATCTTCCTTTTCACACTTGCCAACTTTTGCATGGCTACATTCATGGATCCTGGAGTCTTCCCCAGAGGTAAGGATGTGGCAGCCAGTGTGTGCACACATGCAAATGCTTCAATACTTTCAGAGCATGATGCACAACATAAGTCATTACAAATGTTGCTGTGACTCACTGGAGCAGCATAATGTGGAGCCGGAGTCGGCAGTTCTGGTCTTCAGCGGCCTCCGTCCTTTCAGTTTCAGATGTTTTGCTGCTGGGCACGCCTTCATTTAAACAAATGTTGTGCTTTCAGTTTGTTTTGCATGTTTTGCGTTTGCAGCCGAGGAAGACGAGGACAAAGAGGATGATTTCCGTGCTCCTCTCTATAAGACGGTTGAGATCCGAAGCATCCAGGTGCGAATGAAGTGGTGCTCGACCTGCCGCTTCTACCGCCCGCCCCGCTGCTCACACTGCTCTGTCTGTGACAACTGTGTGGAGGTATGCACACCAACACGTGCATGTTCACGTAAAGATATTCACCCAACTTATGGAAATTTTTCAGCTCTTTAAATAAGATTGCAATTTTGGTTTTGCTTTTAAATTTTGCATTTGTTGTTTATCTCTTTCTCTTTAGTCAAGCTGCCACACACACTAGTTTCTTAAAGAAGTACAGAACGCAAAGTTGTGCGTTATTGTGGAAGAAGAAAAAACTGTAAACAATTCGGGCCTGCATAAATATTCGGCCCCCTTGAATGAATGCTTTGTAGATATTTGCTGTGATCAAAGCTGATCACCCTTGTCTGCATTTTGCATTAGGTTACATTTGAAGGCAAATGGGTTTCATTTAGGTTTATCAGAATCAGAAGGACCTAATATAAAAATATGCCACACTTTTTAGATTTTTATGGTTGTAAAAATAAAACATAAAATCCCAACAAAATTTGTACATTGTCTGCAACTGCTTATTGTTGTCTGGTTGGTGGAAGTGCTGCCTGTCTCCAGTAGTCATTGGGTGAAAGGTGAGGTTAGTTCACCCTGGACAGGTCACTAGTCAATCATCAAGCAATACAGAGTCACATTGAAAACAAGCATTCACACACCACTCCCAATAAAACACAAAACATAAAGGGTTGAAGGTACTTTCTCAAGGCATTGCATACATGTCCTTCAAAGTAATTTGTGTATTAATTTTGATATTAAATCCCCATTTCACTGCTGGTTTTTATAAACTTCAGATATCTGTCATATTCTTGATGGCCAATGTGAGAAGTGGAGGCTGAGCGTGTCTATAATTTCATAACTGCCCTTGTTTTGAATCCTCCTTCCTTCTAAGCTGTATATTTACTTTGAATTTTATCTTTTTTTTTCTCTCCCAGGATTTTGACCACCATTGTCCCTGGGTGAACAACTGTATCGGCCGAAGGAATTATCGCTATTTCTTCCTGTTCTTACTGTCTTTAACCACCCACATCATGGATGTGTTTGGCTTCGGCTTGGTTTACGTCCTGCATCACCGCCAGCAGCTCGACACGCCGCATGCTGCTGTTACGTATCCTTTAAGTGGGGACTTTGAAGCCATAAAAGTGCAGAATGAGGCTATTTTAATTACTTTTCATGTATTTTCTTCTTCTTTTTGGTGAATTTCTCTGCATTTCTAAAAATCTCCTTAACTCTTTTTACCAGTATGGCTGTGATGTGTGTTGCTGGTCTGTTTTTTGTCCCAGTTGCTGGCCTGACTGGGTTCCACGTAGTGTTGGTGGCCCGCGGTAGGACCACTAATGAACAGGTACAAGGAAGTGCTTAGTGTGCATCTTTTCCTCTCCCTGACATGTATTTACTTTTTTCCTTCAAACATTTGAAATCTACTTGAGCAGGTACATGCGTTTCTCTCCCACTGCAGGTGACGGGGAAGTTCAGAGGAGGTGTTAACCCTTTCACCAAAGGATGCTGGAGGAATATTTCACATGTTCTCTGCAGCCCGCTGGCACCGAGGTCAGCACTTTTCCTCGTATTTGCTGGAGTTCACTTCCTGGCTTCAAATCTGTTTTTCACTCTTCCGTTCTCTGCATCCATTTTCAATACTTTTTTTTGTTTTCAACTGTGTTTAGTTTCTGGAATATGAGTGTGGGAATTGCCGGTGAACACCTTTTGCAGCATAATTTCTAATAAATGATGCTTAGATATCTGTGTTTGTGTTATAGGTACATGGGCCGGTGGTGGAACCGTCAGAAAGTGGAAGTACAACCACCGTTTCTTAGACCGTCTCTTACTGAGGCTCAGTTAGAAGCTAAGGTTCTGGACAACGGGATCCAGAATGACCGACACAGCAGCAGGGTGAGTCATGCTCGCGTTGGCTTTCCTAAACACACAGTTAATACTTTTTAAGATGCATTTATATAAGACAGAAAATAAGTCTGTAAGCAGGCAGGCCTGTTGCTCTTACATTTTGTGTTTGAAAAACACTTTATGGTTTTTTTTCCCTTCCCATTTTAGTGAAAACAAATATTATCAGTCAGACCTTTTAGACATTTCAAAGAGAAATTTTGTATTAGATACTAGACCAGGAGTTTATACTTTGAGAAGTTTTTAAGGATGTGGCAGCCTCATCACCGTGTTTTTTATTCACTTCTCTTATCAGTTTATGCGCCTCTAATAACTGTCTTTCCTCCAGTCTAAGAGCAGTCTGGATCAGATGGAGAGCCAGTCAGCTGACATAGAGCCTCCACCTCCTCCGAAGCCGGATTTTCGTTACCCTGGTCTGCCCCGTGCCGACACAGAAGGTTAGAGGCAAATTCCCTTCAGACATTTGGGGGAATTTCTTTTCTTTTTTTCTGCTTAGCATGGAGGAATGTAGAGGAATACCACCTGAAACCCCACCTGCATAGCTAAGGTTCAGTGCACTGAAATTGTTTGCCGTGATTCTGGCCCTGAAAGTACATAAGAGAGAAGAACTACAGAGATATAAATCACCTGATGTGTGTAGAAGGAAGAGTTAACAATAAAATGTTGCAAAGATTCTTTAGGATAAAAGTGTTTTCAAATTTTTTCTGCAATTACTTTAAGTGTACTTTTGCTTCCTTGTGTTGCAGCGAGCAGCTTGTTGTCAGAGGCTCCACCTACGCCGTCGATGTACAAGTACCGACCGGCCTACAGCAGCCCAGGGAAGAATCACACTGGTGTCACACATCCAAACAAGGTACATTTAAATGCTCAAAGCACTGATGTAGGTTATTCACAGCATGCCATGTAAGTACTGCAACTATATGCTGGGAAGGAAACTAGGGGGGAGTTCTTGATACGGTCTTCTAAATAGAAACAAACATGTTAAAATTTGACAGAAAGCTAACTTTCCAGTTTTCAGCTGGTTGCATGAGAAGGAAACCAGTAGAGCAGAAAACGCGCCGTCCTGTATAAGTGTCAAGTGGTGTGGAGGCAGTTGTGTCTGCCTTCTGCTTTCATTTGTAAAATAAATGCCCTTCTTTTTGTTTTTACTTGAAATTGATCAGTGGCCATCGGTTGAGCAGTAAGTCTCGGTGTGTGTGTGTATCCCCCTGGCTGTCTGTGTGTGTTTGACTGGATCTACCCTCTCCCTTCAGACTGCATTGACTGGAATGTGCAGTTCATCTTTCATATGTATTTGCATTTCCATTTATGTGTTTGCACACGGAGTCTCAAACCAGTCAATGTTTCTACTTCAGTAGTGTGATGATGGAGTAGAGCACCAGTTAAGCATCCAATGCTCCCCACCACTCTTTTGTCTTTTTACAATCTGTGCAAAGCCTCTTTACAGGTACATCTCAATAAATTATATCATTAAAAGTTTAACTTGCAATTGTAATTGCATTTTTTTTCAAAGTGCAGCTTATATTTTTGTAATACACAGAGTGATAATTTTTGTTCATTTTGATGATAATGGCTTTCAGCTAATTAACTCCTTATAATTCAGTTTGTCATATGTAATTTTGCTTTGTCAGAGCTCATTTTGAATAAAATAACGTTATTTAAAAATGGTCTCAAAATGACTTTATCGCAATAATTTCTGGGACGATTTATAACCCAGCAAAATTTGTTGTCGTGCGACAGGCCTACATGTGTTAGTCTAGGAATTGCAACAGTGGTAGTTCAATTTCCTGAAAACGGCGGCTGTGGGTGTGGCTTCTTAAGAAGCGACTCCAGTTACTGTCTACGCCTTAATTTCTTTAATTACCTTTGATTTATAATCTTCCCCAGGCTGCTGTTATCACAATTTTTAAACCACACTTGGTTCTTCCACTCAACTTTCCATCAATGTCTTGGATATAGCAATTTTTTCAACCACACTGTTTTGTGGTTTACACCTATTGTGCAGAGTCTGTTGGACAGCTGTCAAGTCAGCAGTCTCCCCTATGACTTTATGACCTATAATCTAACATTTCTATAGAAAAACAATTGCTTCCTGGATCAGCATTGGATAAACTCTGAAGTTTATCCAATGCTCTTCGCAGTGGAGGGCATCCTCCACTGCGAAGAGAGAGTCGATGTGGCCAACATGGACTGAACGGCGTCTTTCACTTCCTTCGCTGCCATCGCTAAAATGACAGATAAACTTCAGTTCTAAAGCAGCGCATAAAATCAACATCATTGACAAAATCTCCTTTGCTGATTGGTCCGATCAAAATTTCTACTGGAGGGAATTCCCTGTAATGGGAGAAATCCAGATGGTGCAGTGAAGTGAGATTTGAATTTCATAGGAAGGCAATGACCAGGTTAGCTGTGAGCTGCCAAAATCAAAATGAACAGAAATGATGCACATAATTACCCTGGAATACATCACTTTCTGTGAAATGACTATATTAGATTCCTGTTTTTTGGTTAAATTACTGAAATTACCTGCTCTTTAAATTTATTGAGATGTACCTGTACTTTCTTTATTCTTTCTGTGCTTAGATGGAAATTTTCATCATTCTGCCCCCTGTCATCTCTTCCTTGCCTCTCTCCCTCTCTGCCCGTGGTCTTTTTCTTCTCCTCTCCTCTCTCCTCTCCTCAGATGACCCGCGGGGAGAGTCTTGACTCCCCGTCGCCCTCCATCCTTCAGTCCAGTCGCCAGCCTAGCTACCGCTCGGAGCCCAGCAGCCTGGACGGGGCCACAGTGGTGGGAAGAGGTGTAGGGGTGCGCAGAGGGGGAGGGGATAGGGGTGAGGGCCCTGGGGGCCCCGGCGGGATGGCTGGTGTGGTGTCAGGGGGCGTGTCGGGTTACTCCCTGGCTGGGCGCTCCTACACCTCCTACCCATCTTCGCTGGTTCTGTCCACGGGCGGCTCGCGCTCGTCCAGCCTGCGCTCGGCTCAGACTGTTCATAACCCGCTGGCCACGCTCCAATCGGAGGGCACCACAGACACCAGCTACAAAAGCCTAGCCAATCAGACGCCTCGGAATGGCAGCTTGTCCTACGACAGCCTCCTGACGCCATCCGAGAGCCCGGAGTTTGAATCCGCCGCCCATGAGCTGTCGCCACAGAAGCCTCATGTTCCCTTCCTGTCGACGGCGGGAGGCGGGCGGCCCGGGATGGCGCCGCCCGGCGGACCGCTGCAGGGCTACACGTCGCCCTTCCTCTCAGCTCAGATCGCTCAGCAGAGGGAGGGGCAGCTGCTCCAGGGCTCTACCACTTTCTCCTCCCCCCATAGGGCCTACCTGCGTGCTGTCAGCCCACCCCCATCCTCCTCCCCTGGGGCCCCTGAAGCCCGCCACCTTCTCCATCACAACCAGGACCTGACTTCCCGAATCCCCCGCAACCCTTCCTCCTCGTCCTCTTCCCCCGGGGCTCGCTCACTAGACCCCCCTGTATCTCCACCGCCCCGTGGCCTCTCCCTCACCAAGTCCCCTGTTCACATAGGGGAGACGGGGTCTCAGCACAAGCCCCGGCCTGTGGGGGCGGGCGCTGTGCTGGGGGGTGGAGGATTTGGAGGAGGGCAACAGGCTCCACAGTGAGTAGTGATCCGTCACCAGAGTCGTCAGCCTGCCACTCTTCTCCTTTCTCTACTGTTTTTCTTTCCCGGTTTGTGTCAGCCTGTCTCTTCCTTCTTGATCTGTGTGAGTCTTCCTTCTCCTCCTACATAGTTTACATGCAGTCCGTAATTGTTGTAACTGATTGGGTGTGTTTTTGGGAACGTGATTTTCTTTCAGTAGTTGGAATCTGTAGTTTGATATTTGAAGCATGCCAGTATATTTTGTTGATCTCACAGCATGTGTTGTTCTAATGGTTTCTTTTCCTGTCCTGTGGTCCATTGGGACGTTCTGTTGTCTTTACTCACAAAATACGCCGTGCCTTGCAAAAGACGTCACGCCTTGAACGTTCTCACACTTGATCATGTTCCAACTTCAGTGTATTTTATCAGGATTCTAATTGACAGACCATCACAAAGCCGTGTACAACTGTGAAGTGTTAGAAAATCAACGCATGGTTTTCAACATTTTTACAAATAAAAATCTGAAAAGTGTGGCATGCATCTGTTTTTACCCCCTTTCAGTCAATATTTTGTAAAACCACCTTTGGATTATTTCTGTCCTTTTCGCCTGATAAAAACATCTCAAATTTGAGTTTCTCTGAGCATTCATTTTTAAGCCTGGCAACAAATCATCATTTTACTTTATTTTTGGATTATCATTGGGCCATTGTAACATACAAATATATTTTAATCCAAACATTGTAGCTCTGGCTATGTTTACAGTGGTTGTCCTACTGGAAATTGAACGTCGGCCCGTCTCAAGTCATTTATCTCTAGCAGTTTATCTCCATCAGATTCCCCATCACCTCTAATCATCTTCCCTTTCCAAGCCTGAGAAAAGCATTACTGCAGCATGAATCCCATAGTTACTGTGATGCATCTTGCCTGCATCTCTGATTATTGCTCTTCCTGCCCAGCCTGATGGATTTGCATTTTTGAAACTAGGAATTGGGGCTGGGCGATAAATCGATTTTTATCGATTAATCAAAATTTCTGTTATTGAAGATTTAAATTTTGGACAGTCTTGATTTTATTTTCACCAATGCGCTTCCTGGGTTTCCAGAATGATGTTAACCCACTGAAGAACGACCATCTTGTTTTACAGCTTCTATTTAGGTCAACTCGAATAAGGAATTATTAAAATAAAAAAACAGTTTCTAAGGTATTTCCTGACATTTTTTTCTTAAGGAAAAGGGTAAGAAAAAGAAATCAGTTGAAATTAGAAACTGAATTTCATACAAAAACAAATCAGATTTTATTTTTAAGCCATATCTCCCAGCCCCAGTAAGAATATCATTTAGTAACATAACTTGACTTTAAATGTCTCCCTGACTTGGCTGCTGTTTGTTACTTAATGTTCTCTAACAAACTGAAGAGCTGATTTTCTGAGTTTAAATTACACACAGGTGGACTGTATTTACAAATTAGATTGTAGGGATCAACCTTTTTTATTTTTATTTACAGGAAGCAGACTAAAAGTACATGAATACATGTTGGTCTGTTACTTAAAATCTCATATACATTAAAGTGTGTGGTTTTCAAGGGGTTTAAGTACTTTTGCAAGGCATTTTTGATTATCATGTGTATTATAAGTGGCTTGGTGGAGCAACATTTGCTGTTTGAATGTTTTGTGAATTCATAAGCCAAACTTCTCACCTCTTTCTTTCTCCTCTCTTTTCAACCTTCGCCTCTGAATGAACATCCAATCAGATCCACCTCTCGCCCAGCCTTGGCCAATCACACCTCATCCAAACCGGTGGGTGGGGTGAAGAAGGTAACCGGCGTTGGAGGGACCACGTACGAGATATCGGTTTGAGTGACGACAGTCCCGAGTGATCCGTGACGAGGATGGGGGATAAAAAAAAAAAAAGTCACATCTTGCACTTGCCTCTTAACCGTAGCTGGAGATTATTCATGACTGAACGCCTCTGAGGAACGGTTCTTCTGCTGTGGACTCCAGGAAATGGCTTGTCTGGTACTTGTTTTATCTTTGTAATGGCACGGGCCAATCTTCTCCGCCAGCCTTTCAGGTTTGAACAAAGAGAAACCGGGGATGCTGGATCAGCTCTCTCCATTTTTGCCACTTTGTGAGCCATAGACTGATGTGACTGTGTCATTATGGCTGGGTACAGATATGTCTATCAAACACGCATACCTATTCCATGATCTGTTATGTTGCTTTGCTACGTTAAGACAAAGTATTGACAAAAGTGTCCAACACATTTTAAGGAAAGCAGATGTTAAATTTTAAAAGGAATTGACCAAAAGAAACATCTGAACGGACCACACATAGATGGATGAGTCCAAGCTATAAACAGTATCATTTAAGTTTTGTATTTTTTTTTTTATATATTTTATAGAAATGTAAAAAAAAATCAGATTATTATAGAGTGAAAATGTCAGATATTGAAGATAATGGTGGCAGATGTACTGTATGTAATTAATCATGAAAGCTATTTCAGATCAGTTGCCTGTTTTCTTTTTTGTGACTTCTTTATATCTGATGGCTGCATCAGCCACCTGCAAGCTCTTGATGGAGTTTTTTTTTTTTTTTGACTTCCAAAGATGGAGATGATCCTTGCTGGACACCAGGTGTGGCAAATAATCAAAATTATTTTTTAAGAAAGCCACAAAGAAATTTCAATCCCCACAGTCGCAGCACAAGCATCGTTGTGGAATGTACGCTTGTAATGTTTATGCTAGAAGCATTATGCAAAATCTGTCTGTAGCTTTAAGATCGTCGTATGTCTTTTTAGTGTTTTTGTTTTATTTCATTTTCCCTTTTCTGTAAATTGTCAGTTAGTTTTGAATGCTAGCGACCATATACTTTTTAACGGATGTTTAGCCAAATAGTGGGCAGAAAGGGAAGGGCTTATTTATTTCTCCAGACAGAATAATCTGCACTAATTAAATCAGTTTCAGCAGAATAGTCTGAACATCTTTATATTAAAATGTTTATGCAAGATGCCACTAAATGGAGCAAAGAGAGACTGACTTGCTTTTTTTATTTTGTTTTTTATTCGATTGGCCATTCATAGTGATTAGGCATGGGCTGGTATGAGGTTCTAACGTTATAACATAAGCTACAGGTTTCACAGTATTACTACTTCAAACAGATATATACAATTTGATATTATTTGCTTTATTTTAAAGGGAAAAACAATCATTTTAATTGTTTTGATCTTAATACACACCTAACCCGCAAATTATTCATACCCCTGGCAGACTTAAATTGAAAATGATTTTTATTTGACTTGAGACGTTTGTTTCTGATATGAAATGAGACCGGCTAATCTCAAAAAAGAAAAAAAAAAAAAAAAGGAAAATAAGCAGTGTTTATTCACATCATAAAAATGGTATGTCAAAAATTACAAAGTATGTCTTAACCATACAATTTTTATTCAGCTTTTTGAATGTTTTCAGTAGTATTTTGGTGATTAATCTTCAGTAATGTGCCTAAGTTATTGAGGTTGGAATTTTACAAAAAAATATGATTTAATATTCACATTCAAAAGAAACATGCTGCTAAAATGAATACACTTTGAGGTTTAATGGTTTGATTAAACTGCCTCTAAATTAAGTATTTGTTCTCTGCTAAATGAGCATTTTGTGCAGAATATAAGTTTTTAACCTTTCTTCCCTTTATAGAGTAACAGTCAAACAAGCTAATATAAATTATTCAGGCTGTCTGCTCAGGTAGCTAGCCTGCAGTCAGCTGCTTCAAAGATGCTCTGCTCTGAGCTCTGTAGTTTTTGGTTTCCTTAAAAGCACGCAACACTTCATGTTTAAGAATATAAATGTCTCCAAACAGTGGCATGCATCTTTTCCTAGAAGTTGGGAAATATTGTATAGCCATCTTTCTAATGCAGCTGACCATCCATCTAATGCACAGCAATAGATGGATGACTTGATAAAAATGAAAGAATTTTACCAGTTAAAGGCAGTAGCTGTTTAAAACGTTGGTTTACCTTCATAAAGTCGACCAGCCCATACCTAATGGTGACTCCAGTTTGAAAAGTGACTTTGATCTCATTGATTGGCTCATTTATTTTTACTTTTGCCACGTTCAAGAAAAATAAAAAATTAGAAGAAGGGAGATGTGTTTGTCGTTCTGTTTTGGGCATCACAGAGTTTTTAATTTATTAAATTGTTTTCTGTTCCAGGCCCGTAGCAGTGTTTGCAGTAGAATGTCAAAGCGGTGTGAATGTGGCACATCTTTAGGAGGGAAATGAACACTTTAAGCACATGAGTATGAACTGACCCAAACAACTGTGTTGTGAGTTTCCAACCCAACCAGGCTACATCTTCAGTGTGCATGTGATTTTTTTTTTTTTTTTTGCTCCTGTTCTTGGCCATGCTGACTGCTTCACTTGCGTGCATTCTTGTGTGATTGTCAATTCCCACCATGCTCACATGCGGGTGACAGAAACCAACATCATTAATGGCACAAACCTGCGTTACTTCTCACTGCTTTCGCCAAAGCTCACAATCTGGACGATGTGTGCGAGTGGCAAGTATACTTCTTCGTGAGATTAAATATTAATATTGTGGGTTGTGACGGATGGAATGAGTTTCACAAATATCTGTAGTGAGTATATGAGATACATTTCCAAAATGGCCTTATAAAGAATTTTTAAGAAGATGTCTTCTCAGAATAAAAGGTCAAACTGTTTAAATAAAAATGTGATGAGTCTTGTTTTTTGAACATGTTTTTACTTTGGTAAAGTAAACAGGTCAACAAATACAGGTAGCAGACATTCACATGCAGCTGTGAAGTTAAACTCAGTCATTTAAAAATTAAGAAAAAAATCCTAAAAATGTCTACTGAAATAACTTAAACTTCTGCTTGGTTTTGGTTCAAACATGTAGCAGCAAGACTTTGTTCATGTTTCAGTTTTTTGGGCTTTGATTCTCCCTGGAGTTTGAGTCTGATAGATGAACCAGCTTTCAGTACTCATTTCTATTTTTTCTTTTTTTAAAGTTTAACCAAAATGCAACACCAGAAAAAAAAACTTAACTGATCTTGTTATTTTCTGGATTTCTTCATTGGTCTTTTTTGCTTTCTGTTGACTGTTCCACTTTGCTGGTTTCCTGTTGAAGCTCTTCGCTGCCATCTTCTGTCTGAAAACCGTTCTGCTTCTTATTCAGCTTCTTGGACTTTTGGAAAAGCTCATTCAGGTTGAACTCTCGAATAATATTCTCCTGGCGAAGAAAAGAGGTATTCCCGTTAACTTTGTTTTGTATTAGCCAGTCAGAAAAAGGCAGTATGCATTTACTGTCTTTAAAACCCCCCCAAAAAACAGACAAACCTCATTAAAGGTCCAAGACACAGCTCTCCCTTTGTGGTCCACCATTGGACGTCTCATAACTTCCCGTCCTCCTTGAAAAAGCAGCAATGAGGGCAGCTGCTTAGCCAGAGGAGACGTGCTCACCTTGTACCTATTTTTAAAAAGAATAAACAAATATCTGAATAAATATTGTAGCATCAAGGTGGCAATTAAAAGATAAAAGTAGAAAAATCACCTTTGTGAAACCTCTCCATAGCGACCAATGTCCACCTTTCCAAACCTGAGTCCAGCGCAGTTGTATCTGTAATAAAAACACCCAAAAAGAATAAAACTGAGACTAAAGCATGACATTCAATCATTTATATGTTAAAAAATGATCAACACATATCTAGAGATGAAAAATGCTTGTGCATGCCTACATAACAGGAGTTATTTTACAGATAAGGTGTTCATCTGAAAAGCAAACAAACAGGTTGTAAAAGTTTACAAAAAATGTAAAGGACACAGAGCACATTTTCTATGAAACAACTATTATAGTAAAATATAGAGTTTGGAGAAGCCAGGTCTTTAGGTTTACATAAAATGAAGCATTTATGTGAGTGAAATTGCCTCCATTGTAAAGTTACAGCTCAGGTTACAAACTCCTAGGGAGAGAAAATTAAATTCTCACTTAAGAGAAAGGTTGGCAAAGATGGGAGCAAAGGACTGGCAGTCAGACGACCAGTTGGCGTAAAACTCAACAATCCAGGTGACGCGACCGTCCTTCTGCAGCTCCTCCTGTCGACACAAAAATATGTAAAAAAAACAAAACACCAAGCAACTATTTATCCACCCTTTACTCTTAAACCAACTTATCTATTATGGAGTTCCACATAGTTTAACAATGTTCTGTTCTTACTACATTGCATATAAATACTTTATCACCCCATGAAGATGGGTGTGAAATTGTAGAACTCGATATTTTTCACCATTTGAGTTTTTAAATTTTAATTATAACAGCAATGAGGTGCCAGCGTACATGAAATAAGACTTATTAGATTTTTTTTAAAAAGCTAAAACTCACATCTATGGTTTTGTCACTGAAGTACTTTATGTACTCTGGGCCCATGTAGAGAGGAGGCTTGCACGTCATGACAAATGCTGGAGACAAAAAAATGAAACATAAAAACATTTTTAGGTGAATGCTTACTCTAAATAAGTAATTAATTCAAAAGTAAAGTAACTTAGTTAATATGTAACTTCCACTACATGTGTGTTTTGTTGCTTGTCTGGGTGTGTGATTCAGCTTTATTCTGCCAAATAAAGGGAAGTGTTTGAAAGGTAGTGAGTAAATCAGATGTTCTAAATAAAAGCCGATTGAAATAATTAAAGCAACAGAACTGGAAGGACAGGACATGTTGGCATTAGTTGTTAGGGATGACAGATGCAAGAAACCTTGAATTGGTAATATTTTAAATATATATGTTTAAAAATAGATTGGTAAAATTTAAGATATTAATACAACTAGTGCAACCCCTGTTAAACGTGTGAAAAGTCCTGAAATATGGCATCATAGATCCCCTACTGCACTCAGAAGTGGTCATGAAACGCTTTAACACATAAATGGGTTTAAATGTTTAGGGGGAAAAGATGATGCATTGGAATTTGCATATTTTGATACAGAAGAAATGTGTTTTGATAAATCTGCTGACTGAGTAATACAGGTTCTATAAAGGAACATCATTTCTCATGATTATTAATTATGATGCAGACCTATTAGGAGAGAAGGTGATAAATTACTAAACTCTAAAACGTGACTGACCTACACACAGTGCAAGGTAGAGAATGCCAAGCCGAATGTCCAGCCTGAAGAAGAGGATCACATTGGCCACTTTGCTGAACATGAACAAGTTGCCTATGTGCTGCTCCAGTGTTACTGCAAAAGAGAAGAATCATTGACTAAAGCATGCAGGAAAAGCCTTCAGAGTCCCGAGCAAGGTCATATGAGGGTGGGACTACTCTGCACCTGTAATGTTTACACAATAAAGGCAGGATTTCAGGGAATTACTTCCTGCATGTGGCCTGGTCTCGGGTCAGAGATTCCCAAAGAGCCACTCACCATAAATCAATTTATGTTACAATAGCATAAAAATGACATAAATACATAACATTTAGGAGGAAAAATGAAAAGATTTGTACTTACTGGCTCTTCTATTCTTCATCATCACAATAGCACTCAGAAACATGAGTATCTCCACTTCTCTCTGGGAAAATGAATTTTAAAAAATCAATTACAAACAATCGTATTGAGTGTTTATTCTCTTTTCTGATACCTGCTAGTTTATCTCCACGATATTTAGCAGCAGCACCAGCCCCTTCTCCCAGCATGCTCACCCAGTCGAAGTCGCAGGAGTTGCCGTCCTCCCGGTCGGTCGCCAGGTGTTCACACAGTCCTGGAGCCTTCCTGACCACCAAGAAGGCGACGGTCAAAAGGAACGACACGATGTAGTAAGGTTTCAGCAGCCATTTGTAGATCTGCGGTAGATGATACAAGAAGGCAAGCACTCCTGTGATTAACCCCATAGTGTCAGAGGAGACAGCCCACCAGGACAGACCACAGGGGTGAAATGAAATGACAGCTGAACGGTCTGGGTTACACACTGCGCCTGCGCGTCAAACGGGACACATTTCTTCTTTCTGAACTTTCTTTGTGGGCACAGCGGCTTGCCGTAGAATTGGCGGGTACTTCCAAAAAACGTAAACAAAGCTTTTTGAAGATGGAGGACCAGGGCGGTTCTGGACAAAATGAAGATGAAAAGCAAAAAGAAAGCGACCCCACCGAAAAGCGGACTGATGTGGCGGCCACAATAGACGAAGCTGGCAGTAAAGCGGCGGAGGAGGCAGCTGCTCGGTACAATCGGCTGAAGCTGTTCGATAAAGTGATTCAGAAGAGCCTGGACAAGTTCATAGAGCATGCCAGGTAACACGGCTACTCTAGGCTTTAGAAGGTTTTCTGAACTCGTTTACATTTTGTCAACGAAGGTTGACAAAAATGTTTATAAAAATAAACAAAAGCGTGTTTACTTTTATTTTTCTTGATACACAATTTTCCTAAATTGGGATAAATAAAAATGTAAGTGCAGTCTTGAAAAGAATAAAAAGAATATAAAATTTAACTTGAGTGTTTTCAAGCTTTTAATTGTAGTTAGAAAAATTAATACATCCTCATTCACTACCCTGTTTTACGGAAGAGGATTAGGGTAGAGATGTGTCGGTCGCGAACGATCCGGCTCTAACGATCCAGATTAGGGTCAGAATTCTGAGATTAAAGTCTTTAATGTCAGAATTATGACTTTCAGAATTCTGAGATTAAATTCTGACTTTAAAGAATTTTGAGATTAAAGTCAGAATCTCAGAACTTTGAGATTAAAGTCAGAATCTCAGAACTTTGAGATTAATGTCAGAATTATGACTTCTTTTTTTTTTCGGTGGTCCTAATCCTCTTCCGTACTGTTGTCCTCCTCAAGTGTTGTTCATTTTTCCACTCTGTTTTAGCTTATTTCCATCCTTCTCTTCTTGGAAAACTTGGTCTTGTGTCCTTATATTCTTTCCTTCCTTACGTCATCCCCTCTTTTCTTCTTCCGTCATACTATTTTGTTGTGGCCATTTTTAGTCCAGAATGATTTACACAAGCATGTCTTTTTACATAATACTCATAGATGCAACTAAAAATTACAAATCAGATGTAAACAAAACAACATAAAGAGTTGGACATGTCTCTTTTTCTAGTTTTAAGGTTTTTGCCAGCACGTTTCGCCCACTGTACAAGAAGAACGTTAAGAGGATGGAGGAAATTCATAAGCACTTTACAGAAATACTGCAGAAAACCATACAGGTGAGAAGCATCGTTTTAATTATTTCATACACAAAACAGCATGTGACATTGTTCAGTTGCACATTTTTAGAGTTTTCAAGCTTCAGTAGTTTTTAATTTGAAACAGAATTATTCAACTACTATTAATGTAGTAATTCTCAAGTTGAATTTTCTGGACTGAAAGAATACGGTGTGGAATAAATTGTCATTATTGGCAGTGAACTGCTATCTCTTGGGTTCATTTGGTTTTGCCTTTTAAATGAGGCCTGAAGAAGAGGCCTCATTTAACAAACTGAATTCATAAAACAACCAAATTCTGTAAAATTTTGTTGGCTTACAGAAACAATGACTATCTTGAAGGTTTCTTAGATGAAAACCTTTGAGTAACAGGAACATTGTTGGAATGCCTTATAAAAGATGCAATTCCCAGGAAAAATGGATGGTCTTAAAACTTGGTGTGCAAGAGTCCTCAAGTCCAACCAAATCCATAAAAATGTATCATGCATTCATTATGTAATATACATTTTATCTTTCATCTGCACTTGTGGATATGACTTCTGAAAAATTTCAGCAAAAGAAGTTAAATGTAAAAATATATTTAAGGTCTTTATGTGATTAGCTGCTTGATTGTATTTTTTATGTCTCTCTTCACCTTAAGGAGGACATCATGAAACTAATGGAGGAAGGCAAGTTTGAGTCCAAATTTAATGAACTAGACAAGCTGGAAATCAAGGCCAAGGACAATCCAGACCCTGCATGGTCAGTACAGTACAGTAATAAATAATATTCACTTTCCAAAGCATTGTTTATATTACAGTTGTGTAGAAGTTACAAGAGATGGTCATGTATCCATCTAAACATGCTGAGATCCTCACTATGAACTCTTTACCTGAAGTTTTATGCTTAGTTCCATCCATCCATCCATTTTCTGTTCACCCTTGTCCCTAATAGGGTGTAGCTGGTGCCTATCTCCAGCTACATTCCGGGCGAAAGGCGGGGTCTTATGCTTAGTTATCATAACTTATTAAACAAAGAGTAAAAAGTGAGTTTGCAGAATGTTTGCTTCAAAAGCAACTTAGTAAACTAATACCTGTATCTGACAACTATTTGTCAGAACTAAATGTTCTGACAAATTTAGTTCTGACTAAATGATCATAAAACTAAATGTTTTATGATCATTTAGTTTTTTTCTCTAAAAACTAAATGAATAGTAAATGAAAAGTGCACATTGACAGATATATGTATATGTATATATATCAGGGTTATTGTTAACTTTGTTATAATACAACAAGCTCAGACAAAAAAATATATATATATATTTATATGTGTATATATATTTATTAGTATTTAGGATTGAAGCTTTTTGGTTTCTATTTATTTCAACTTTTCTAAGGCGGCCCAGTGGAGTTCCCGAGCAGGACATCTGCAGCTTTTTGATGCCATACTATCAGAAGCAAGAGGCCTACATGAAGCTGGAGCTGAAAAGGATTCAAGCAGAGAACGCTGCACTGGCAGAGAGGGTTCGGGCGGGGAGAGAAGGCATTGCTCAAACTGAGCATCGGATTTCTACAGGTGTAGATGAGTGGAAGGTAAGAGGCAATCTGCAGGAGACTTCAAATATTAACAAGATGTAGAGTTGAGAGTTCATTGTTATTTTAAGTTTTCTGTCCATGAGGGTATAACCACAGTTTTTTAGTATTGTTTTAAAATAAATTTTTATCTTTTGGAGATCATTAAAGTTGTATATCAGTTTCTTTAGATTAAAGTTTTAGTGTATTTCTTGTTATTACAAAATAGCTGAAATTTGTTCAAAAGGGAAGTTTGAAGCACTATCAAAGCTAAGCATTGATGTTTGAGTTAAATTATGTTTTATGATATTTTTTATTTGTAAATTTTGAAAAGTAATATAGAAAAAGCACTCAAATGTACATGGAGTGTTTTCCCTCTTGGGTTAAAAAGTAAGGATTTTAACCATGATTGTTAATTTTTTCTTTATCTGTCATTTACAGGCCACAGTGACTGAATTTGAAAGATTGGCTTCTTCCCTTTGCCCTGCTCATGTATTTGTTGAATGACTATTGTTATTTTGTTTTAACATGGGGAACTTTTTAAATGCACTTATGTTATTTGCTCTACCAACCAGTTTGAAAATAAATTACATTATACAAGTCAGTATTTGTGTGTTTTTTGTTTGTTTTTGACATTCATATGTAAATGGTGGAACTACGGTATTGTGCGTGTTTCTTTCCGGTATTACGGTAAATTGGGACATGAAAATAAAGCCACAAAGAACAGCAAAGCAGTTGACGCTCGCATGGATACTCGTTGACACAACGCTACATGGACAAGCTTTAAGCTAGACAAAACCGGCTTCCCCCCCTCCCCTCCCAAACGCTTTAAATGTATTAATCTTGATAAATATGACTGAAATGTTTTCCACTCTATTCGGGCAAAATGAAGCTCAGGGACCTCCCGGGTCTTCGTCTTTAGGTTTTGGACCAGGGAAGCCGCCGCCACCCATCCCGCAGAACCAAGTCTCCATGGCGGCGCAAATGCCACCACAGCTCGTGGATGAAGGGCCTGCCCTGCGAAAGTCCGGAGCCATGAACGAACCTTTCTATTTATTGCGAGAGCTTCCTGGTACGTTCGCATTATTACGCCTGCTGGATACAATGTGTGATATTTGTATTTCCAACGGGTTTGGCTGACATATTACACACTGAAACAGTTTGTAAACAGTGTTGCTAACCAGTTGCTAATGGCACAAGTGAAAGCTAATTGTCGTTATTAGCCTCTCTGTTTTTTTTTTAAATCAGAATAGTTGTATTCTTTACATCTCGACAAACATACCTTAAGCTTACGTTTGTTTACTTTTGTTCTTAAAGCCCGTATATTCGTTTATGTTTCATTTTAAAACCAAATGTTATATAACCAGAGGGATCATCCGTGTTGTAGCATCAACCGTCACCTAAACGTTACTGGATGTTTATTACAACTTTACTGTAAATTTTGTTCTGTTGTTAGCAAAACTTTTTCAATGTAAGTTTATGTTTTTAGTTGGAAACGAATTGACGGGCAACACCAACCTTATCACACACTACAACCTGGAACATGCCTACAACAAGTTCTGTGGGAAAAAGGTGAAGGAGAAGCTGAGTAACTTTCTGCCAGAGTTACCAGGTAAGCAGCCTGTTAATTTATAAAAAACAAAAGCTTTCGTCTGTCATTTCCTATGTACTGTTCTTATCATGGGAAATGACCATTTTTCAAATCAGGAAGACTTAATTGCAGTCTTTTGTATAGATGCTAGGAATCTTTTAAGTTTAACTCTTGGTCTTTTGTTTGATCATTTAAATGTAAATAGTAATCTTTTTACCTCAAAAAGTACAAGTACTCAACAGTATAGGATAAAGATGAAAAGGAGTAGAGCATTGTCGTAATGTTCATAGTATTGCATAGAAGCACAATTTGAGCAAGGTATTAAGAAACGTCATGGTGACATTATAATGAGGGTAAAAGTTGCAAAAAAAAGGCACATTCTCTCTACTGCTTAATTTTAATTCTGCCACCAGTGTTCCCATTGCTTTCAGTAATCTTTAGCATTTCAGCCATGATTGCCTAATTCAGGTGTGGGAATCTGATGCTGTAAGGTCTTATTGAAATACTCATATGTCATATATGTCCCTTGCACATATTTGTGAGTTTGCTTTCTTTAAATTTTTCTCTCCATCTCCTGCGTGGCAGGTATGATCGACTGTCCGGGCACTCAGGACGGCAGCTCGTTACGCTCTCTGATCGATAAGCCTCCAGTGTGTGGGAACTCCTTCAGCCCGCTGACTGGTGCTTCGCTCACAGGATTCAGACTACACACAGGACCGGTACTTTATTTCATATTCTGGTCTGCTGCTAACGTCTTAAACACATCATGAGTAGATAGTAAATACTAATGCATGCACATATTTCCAGCTCCCAGAACAGTACAGACTGATGCACATACAGCCTCCAAAGAAGAAGAGCAAGCATAAACACAAGCACCATCGACCACAGGACCCATTACCACAAGGTAGGACAATTTATTACCTTTCAATGCAAATGAGTTCAGCATGTCTGCAAGCCACTTACCTGCTTCTTTACCATTTCAGAAACTCCCTCAGACTCTGATCCTAAGAAAAAGAAGAAAAAGAGGGACGATGACCCGGATCGAAAGAAAAAGAAGAAAGACAAGAAAAAGAAGAAGGTGAGAATAAATGTTTAACATCATTTATGATTACATTTTGAGTTGGATCTGATTGACTTGTCTAGTGCTGTAAGACAAGAGGGTGATGTTTTTTCCGGACACTATCCACAGAAAAAAATCGAACATCTCTGTAACAAATCTGATAAATATAAATACATCATTTAAGTAAGTTTTAAAATAGATTTTGGTTTAGGCTCATGTAAGCTGTTAATAGTTATTAAAAATAACCAAACTGGAGAAGAAAATGGATTTATAACTACATCGTGGGCAACAGGTGTTACTTTTTATCACTGTTGACTTTAAAGGTTGCTGTCAATTTTCCAGCTCCTGATTTGCTCCTAGCTCCTTTTTTGTTTGCGTGACAAACAACAATTACATCACCATATTAGGTCAACATCCTGTCTGTTGCTGTGCAACTCTGGCTTGGTATTTAATGTCTTTTAATAACTACAAATTTCTTTAGTTGTTCCTTTTTTAGGTATTAAAGCCATGTGCATATGAGATGCATGGAGAGCAAAATGTACATTATTTATTCAGTGTAACAAATAAATAGTTATTTTTTTGTTTATGACAAAGTTATTAGTTACAGTAAAATTAGCATAATAAACATGTTTTTTTCTTTAAAGTGAGATAATTGTTTCCATGACCATGAAACTAATAAATTCTGAAATAATTGCTCATGTTTTGTAAAAAAAAAAAATAAATAAATAGTCAATATATTTCATAAAGCACTTGAGCGTTTGTCATTTTAATTAGGACTTGTTTATAAGAAATTATTTATAGAATTAAGGCAATTTTGGACTTTCTTAGAGATTAGCTATGCGTTAAGACAACAAATCCAAAAGGTTTTTAAAATTTTAATGTTGTGGTTATTTCTTAATTTGCATTAGAATTGTTAAACCAGTTTGACACTTTTATCTGTGTGTGAACAATGTCGGAAAGTGTCACTATATAAAATTAAACCGGTGTTTGTCTCTGCCCTGATCCAGAACCGCCACAGCCCAGACCACCCCGGCCTCGCTGGATCGCAGCCCAGCAGCAACAGCCTCAGATAGACAGAAGCCCACTGTGTGTGTCTGCCTGTTTGAATGTGTGACGTTTTGTAAGAGTGTGTGTTTTACAGGTTATTGTATTATTAAAAGTATGCTTAATGAGATAAACAAATGGCTGTATAATGTGTGCATCTGTGTGTGTTGAGTAAGCAGAGATGCTGGGTAAAAATGGAAAGAGATGTTACAGATTAAGCTTAAAAAAACCAACTGTGTGGATGGACTGAACAGCCATTGTGTATTCCTTTAATTTTTTTGTTCTTATTTTGACCATAATGCCAAAATCAAATAAACTTTGATTATTAATTTTATGTTTCTTTCCTTAATCTGAATCACCTTACCAAAAATGACACATTTACTATATGTCTTATTTGTACATTTATTTACCAAATAATGTTGGATAACCTAAATTAATTCTGTAAATCAAAAACTCTTAACGGTACAGAGGGACTGCTGTAAAGTCTTTAAATACGGTTAAGCAAATGTTTTTGCTTGTAGATCACAGCTGAAAAGACCACATGCAACTTAAACTTACTGCTGGAATAATGAAAGGAATTCAGTCTGTTCTCATGAGGTCAATTGCTGCGTTATTGTCAAACTGTACATTTATGGAAAATGGCTTTGGTTTACAGAGAAAAGGGTTTGGCAGAAATGTTCTTAGAAATACCTCTTGTACTGAAAGGCAAAGTGACAGTAAAAAGAAAAAATAATAAAGCAAAAGTATTTTCTTCTACAGAGAAAAAACAAACCATGCATCAGAAATAAGAAAAAGTGGCAAAAACTTACATCTGTGTAATATAAACAGATATACATTTTGTTTACATTTAGGATCATTACTTTCCTGCTGCTGACAAAGGGAACACAACCTGCTACAAACAGTTTTTATTTTAAAATCAGATGTGAAATCACATCAAGGAAACGGACTAAAAGCACAGCAGGTTGTCATGTTCCTATGCTATACACTCCTATATTTATAGTAAAACAAGCTGAAAATGTTATAAAAGTAACAAGCTACACCACAATTGTATTTACAAAAAATCTTATTTTTTTCTAAGTCAATGCAAGACCATAGAAATAAAAGCTGTATAGACCTAGAATCATCTGAGCGACTTTTATAGTAATCCCTCTACAAAATAGGCTTCCCTTTTTATTGCTACTGCAGCTAAAGTATAAAAAACACACTTGCATACACTTATTATACACACTAGTTAATTCCTGTGCATAAAGCAATACAACGTGTTTTAAAACTGTTCAGACACACACAGTCAGAAAAGTAACATCAGTCACATTTTCCTATATATATATGTTACAGAAATGTTAGGGTTCTAGCACTATTAGTGAAACAAGTGGATGACCAAATGTAAAAATGGAGTTTACAAACGTTTTTAGTCTTTATCTGAAGAAAAATCAGATAATCAAAAGAGTTCATTGTCCTGTGGATGAAACTGGGACAAAACAGGAGGAGGTAGAAGTGGTATCTAAACATCCAGCCATTTTTGTGTTCAAATTATCAGATGGGCTCAGATAAAATTCTCAAAATCGTCTTCATATGCCTCATAAGTCTTCTTACTTTGGTAGGTGCATGCTCTACGTTTTCCTGATTTGCTTAGATTCTTCTTACTTTGGGAATCCAGTAGAAAAAGCACAAATAACATTCTGCATAATACAAAAACAATACTGATGAGATTATGTAACTGTCCTAAAAACCTCGTCATTTCTTTGGTGTTCGCAGGTTAGTACTGATTGTCAGGAAACGACTTCAAGTACGGTGATATCCACAGTTTGTCGTTGCCTCTGCTTGATCTTTAGGTTTATGGCTTGAGATGAAAACTGACTTGGCTCTTGGATCTAAATCCAAATAAATAAAAGAGCAACAAAAGCTGATGACGCGTCTCTCCAAATAACAAGAAATTCATAAAAAAAAAAAAGCTCCATGATCTTGTTTGTGACAGGCAAAACAAGCACTAGCAATGACTAAAAAAGAAAAATAATACTGTTGAAACCAGAAGTTTATATACACTGAATAAAAGAATGCTTGAAGTTAAATCAGATCAGATTTAACTTTAAGGTCAGTCTATATGCTAAATGTCACAATAATTAGAGAAAGAATATATCAGATATTTTGGCTGATTTCTTTTAACTTTCTCATGTCAATGAGAAAGTTAAAAGTATCATCATCTGGGCTTTTCATTGTTGTTTAAAAATATAATAGTTATTCTATATGTAAACTCCTAATTTTGAAGACATTAATAATAAATCTGGCATATTTTTCTCTTTCATTGTTGCAGCGTTTAGCGAATACAAATCATTTAGGTGATTCTAACTGAACAAGGATTTTGGTCTGATTTAACTTCAGGCAGTGAGAAAAAGTGTGTATGTCTCTTTTTATTTAGTGTATGTTAGCTTCTGGTTTCGACTGTAAATCGATAAAACACTTTTTTCTCAATGAGAAAAAAATCTGGTTTTCATTCTGCAGCCACATGCTTAAAATGATCCATAATTTTCAGCTCTGCTGCTGTCTAAGCGTCTGTCAAAGCGTTGCCGTTGCTGTGAGGCTTGTTGATGCCGTTGGCTCCGGTGGACTTGAGAGCTTCCATCTCCTGAATAGCAGGTTGAGTGTCTCTGGCCTTCTGTTCCCTCAGCAGGTTTCTGCGGTGGTAAAACAGGTAACCTGGCAGCAGGAAGCCGCTGAACGAGAAAATCAGAAGGCCCAGGTTGATCTGAAACACAGGCGGTGGGACACAAGGACACAAGGTTGATGTCCTGTATTTTTTAGATGTCCCTAAATCAAATGGGGTGACATCCCATCACTTCTCCAACGCACTGGAAACAAATGAGTAGCTCCATACCACGCCTCTGCAGGACTAAATTTAGGCAATTTATTCTGCTGTGTTGGAGCGGGGGACATCTATAAAAGTTGCAGGAAAGTAGCTCTCTAGGAGTGGACTCAGGCGGCCCTGTCCTTAAAGATTTGTTTCTAAGGACAAAATATGTCTAATTCCCAATAAATGCAGAAAAAAATAGAATTATTCCCAAAATAGACATCTCTGTCTTTCAAAACTACTTTAGCCAAAAATATTCCTAGAATTATTCATCTGATTTATTTGGTTTCTAATCCTTTAAAGTGGATTACAAGATTATTCACCCAACTAATGCGTCATTAATTTTTCTCCAGTGTCAGATTGAAAAAAGAAATCTGACACTGGATTATCAAATCAAATGCCTTAAGATTTGAGAAATCTTAAGGCAAAGGCATTTATCAAATGCCTTAAGATAAAAATATATGCTTCCCAAAAGCTGCTGTAAAAATATTTAATGTTTTTACACTTTGAGTTAGTCTGTCTTTAAAGAGTCACAGAAAAAAATAACTAAATAAAAGCTAGTGGTCCAAAATGAAATTCTAACAGAGCCAAATGCCCTACTTTATGTACTGATGGCTCTTTATTTATTTATTTATTTGCTATAAATCATGTATGACTGATTTATTGTCACAAAAAAAAAATTTGTTCAATGCCCTTTTTAGGCTGACAATTAAGGCATGACTTTGCTTATATGTTGACCTGAGAGGTACGTGTGCATGCCTGGTGGTAAGAGAGCATTTCCTCACCCAGTAGGCGTTCCCATGAAGATGTGATACCATGACGATGAAAAGCGGCTGCTGCAGCAGAGCAACCACTGCGCTGATCATGGACTGGAGGCCTGTCAGTGAACCGAAGTGGTTGGACGGGTAGCTGTTGAAGAA
Source organism: Brachyrhaphis roseni (assembly GCA_903066815.1). Taxonomy (NCBI): domain Eukaryota; kingdom Metazoa; phylum Chordata; class Actinopteri; order Cyprinodontiformes; family Poeciliidae; genus Brachyrhaphis; species Brachyrhaphis roseni. The sequence continues at coordinate 81,387 of CAEFZY010033322.1, read as the reverse complement.
AAATAATAAGTGGTTTAGCATAGCATTGAAATAAACTCCAGAGTAATTTATCTAACTATTATGCTTTATGTTGACTTCTTCTTGATGATGCAACATATATATTAAAAATGTTAATTACTGCCAGAGATGGCTGGTTTCCATGTCTCCAGTGGGCACATGCAATCTTGCTGTAGGGAATTTGACCTGCTCTGGTTTTGCTGAAACATCTGGTTGCTTTTATCACACTGTAAAACTCCGTTTTATTTTGGTGTTTATTTGGTGTTAGAAAATAACTCTAAATGAGTCAGAAAACAATCTGCTTGGACTTTAATACTGGCACGCTGAATATCGTAGTGTTTTCTACCTTATAAAAGCAAACATGGAACCACTATATTGTTTGCTCTGTGGTTTAAAGAGGAATCTTGTCAAATTTTCCTCGCCTAAGGTAATGAACGCCTCCTGTATCTGTCGTGTTGCTGGGGCTGCATGACTCACACAGCAGCATAGAGGCCTCCGCAGCAAGAATGGATGAATCCTCGGACCATAGTGTGGAGGATGAACGTCAAAATCTAAGGCAGAAAAACAGGAAAGAGGCAGCTTGTAAGCATTTGTTCTGATGGTATTTTATTGTTGACGTGTAATGCGGTGCTTTTACCTGTAGAGGCAGATTATCCACGAGGTTACAGATTCCAAAAATGATCAGAAGGATGTTGGTGAGGATGAAGGCTCTCATAGCGTTGGTCACTTTCTGGATCTTATAGTCTCTTTTGGCTCTAAAGGAGAGACAGGACATTTTTTTTAACCTGCATCACACTTGTGTGTAAAACCCACCCTCAATCTAAAAGAACTTCCTGTTTGCATCCTTACATGCGGTCCAAGGAAGCCTGAAGCTGAGAAATAAAATCCCAAACAACTCATCTGTTATTTTTTACTGAACGTACCTCTTCACTATCCCGGTAGAGGGACATTTCTCCTCTTCACACTCCTTCATCTTCCAGTCCATGATGTAACCAATCAGAGGACACGTCACCAGACACAGCAGCTGCAGCGTGCCGAAGATGGAGGCGTAGGAACCCACTGAAAGATCAAGAGGAAAACAGTAAAATGAGGAGAAAAGGTCAAGTACATTCTTAAAGGTTAATGCCATAATCTAACAAAACTCACCTTTGTTTTCTGCCTCAAGCACAACCTCGTCAGGTGCTAAAATATAAAAAACAACATTTACAATAGTGATAAAACAATAATAGAAAAAAAATTGGCACAGGTTAAAGCTCATTGGACACTCACGGTGTTCTGCACCCCGGGTCACGATGAACTCCAGCATTTTATTCATTGCTCCCATGAAGAAGATGATCCTCAGCTGGGTCATCCCCATCGTGACCAAACTCCACAGGAAGATGGCGGAGAACACAGACCGCCGGAAGGGAACAGCATCTAAGGGAGGAGGAGAAACCTTCAGTGATGTAGCTTTCAACACTGTTAATGGACCTGAAGTGTAAGATTCTTTTATTCCACATGATTAACTAGAACCACATTAATGTATGTTATGAGCTGAATTATCAATGAGTTGTAAAAAATGAATAAAAATATTGTCATTGGTCCAACACTTCAGACATATTGCTCTCAGTGCTACTAACATAACGTAACATAACATAACGTAACATAACATAACGTAACGTAGCATGATGTAACGTAACGCAACACTTTTGTTATCAAGTCTTCAGGGTGGTTTCACCTTCTACATTGTCAAATTCAAACACAATTAAATTTAATAGTAACTAAATTTATCTTATGTTTGTTAGAATTCATTAGATTAGATTCATTTTGTAAATATATTTTCTTCATAAGTCAGTGATTAGAGGTCATCATAAGAGGTTTCAGCTCTCCATCATCCTAACATTGGATTACAGACAACTTGATCAGTACATAAAGATAATAGAGAATTGTCTTATTTTTTTCTCTCTAGCATGAGCGGTTAGCTAACTCACTTGGTGCAGTGTCGGACCCATTGGGAAGCTTCTCCAGGGAATGTCGGACATATCCGTTTGTCTGGTTCAGTCTCTCCCCTACAGCCTTCTGCTCAGATGAAGAATCCTCTTGCGTCGTGAGAATCTTACTGTTGAGTACAAAGCAGGAGATGGTTACAGCTTTAGATCCCGCTCGCTTGACTTAGATCACTGGTAACGTTTTCAGCAGACAGGCGGGTGTTACACTGACCTGTAGTCGACCTCGTCTGGAGCTGGGAAGCCATCTGAGGGCCAGTTCCAGAAGCAGTTAATAAAAACAAACCCGGCGAGACCCGCCCATATCCACATGATCACATGGAACTGTAAGCCTGCATCGTAGATCAGCTACGAAGGCGAGAAATGATTGTTGCAAAATATAAGTTGCTGATTGAGTTTTTTAGTGCATGCAGCAAAGTTCTCAAGTCACTGTAGTCATTGGAGACAGACGTCCTTTTTAATACTCTTCAGCAATATTGTACAACAAACAATAAACATTGTTCTGAAAAGCCTCAAGTGCTTCAAAGAAAATTTGAAACTGAAAGGTCTTCAGAAACCCTGGACAGCTTTTCATCTCGACCACTTTAGAGGAATACAGAGCATCTGGATCCTTAAAAGCAAATTACAAAGAAATCTCTTGCAGTTTTAACAAGGTTTCTATTTTGGAAATAAAACATCCAAACTTATCCAGACTAAGCTTTCCAAAATATAAAATACTAAAATTTACATCCTGTAGTGGGATTTAAATGCATGTGTAACAAAAAGCCGAAAAGAAATGAAGAAGGAAGGGGGGAAAAAAACACGGAAGGAAGAAAAGGATGGAAATGTAAAAGAAAGAAAACTAGGACAGATTCCTAAAAGGAAGGAAAACAGAAGAAAAAGAAAGTAGGACACAAAGGAAAATAGGAAAGAGAAAAAATAAAGGACAACTTTTAGATAACAGGGATCAGAATAAAGCCTCAAATTATAATCAAATAAAAAATCTTAATAGATTTTTCCAGACTTTTTCTGTCCAATTCTGTCCACTTTTGATCGGACAGAAAAAGTAGGAACAATGTCTAAAAGTACTGCGTGCACACACTTACAGCCACACTGTGTCACCTTTAACCTGCAGGAGGAAGACGAGACACAGGGAAAAACTAGAGCTGTGTTAAATCTTATAATTTACCTTGACGCCGGGGAAAGTGACGGCAGAGGAGGCGTAGGAGCCGATCATCACCGACATGATGGTGGAGCTCAGAGAACCAAACATGTTGGGGAGCTGCAGGCATAAAACACACACACAGTTATTTATAATACTTATTCAATTAACATTAATTGTGTGAAAGCTGTTTGATTTTTCTCACCACCAGGGGGCAGAATGTATCAGCTTTAAGAAGTAGACTGAAGGTAACTTACTACGTTTTTCTCCTCCTGCAGAGGAATTTATTACTTTCTAATTTCCTGACAGCCTCACAGTTTCAGACGAACAAAGCTTTGGTGTTTTAAAAAAATTGGGATTAAAATCTGACCTTTCAGCATACTGTTTGACCCACTGAGTTTAACCTGCGGTGAATGGCTGCCTGAAACATACCAAACCACATGGTGGCAGGTACCAACACATCATATATTAGGCTGGCCCATTCACAGCAATAAGAAGATTATAACATATAACAACAATCCATTGTGCTGGCAGCACACTAAATGCCCTTTGATTGCAGGTTTAAGTGGGTCAATCGTGATTATAAAAATCACATGTGAGGGATTGTAGTTGTCCTCCACTATTTTACCTAACCTGCTGTCGGCGTCACCTAATCCCTCAGCTGGGTCAAGGTTCACCGAGCCGTGACAGTGACCCCTTTTTTTCCCTGCACACTGATCTCACTGCAACACATCTATGAGACACTGATAGGTTCAGAGCTCAGAGTCTGACTTTCATTTGGGAGAGAAGAGGCCAGAAGGACAGGTGCACTAACCAACAGTTACCTGCAAATATGCATGGCTTATTTCCTGGCTACTCGCCTTTTGATACGCGTCCAGCTGCCATGAAGCAATACCTGTTGGGAGTTGCACTTTCTGCTGCTAGAAACCGTAATCCTCTGTGATCCACGGTAAATATAAACCAAGCAGCTTGAACCGTAACACATGTTTAATCGCTCCTAATAACTGATCATGCAGAGCTATTTGTAACCTTGCCTTATTGTATCTGAGCCTTAAAAAAGGCAACTCAGCCAAGCTTAGCAGCCTCATAGACCCTGAGGTGGAGGGAAAAGCTGATAGTCAAATTAAACATCATGTAATTACTGAATAGAATTGATATTTTAAAACCAACACTGTCTATTTTAGTTATATTTTCACAGAAAATATCCTGTTTGATTAGTTTTTCAAAAGTTGGAAGATATCACCATGTTGCATCATCCTTTAATTTATGGACAAACAGGATTGTTTGAATAAAAAACAGTTTACACTTTGTACAACCTTTTTTCTGGGAGCAAAATGTCACCATTGCAACATGTTATTTATTGGCTGCTTTGTTCTGATTTGCCTTTTCAAACCCTCCAGATTATACATGCATTTATATCTGTTTAAGGGTCTGAAGTAGCTCAACCCTTTTTATTTTGATACCCCTAACTAAATCACCTGGAAATAACAATCTGGAGGAGTTCAAAGCTGGGTTAAGAGATCTGTTAAGAGCCCTGTGGCACTCTGGGGGAGCTCCACTGCTCAGGTGGAACATGCACTACACAAATCTGGCCTTCACTGAAGAAAGTTATTGTTGAAATAATGCAACAGGAAGTCCTGCTTGCAGTTTGCCTCTAGCCATGTAGAGGAAAAAGCAAGCATGAATGATCAATCCTATATGAAAAGCATTAAACACAGCATTCCCACAGTGAAACATGGTGGTGGCAGTATCATGTTGTGGTTAGAGTTGATGACAAGATGGACGAAGCTATGTTACTTATTACAGTTGTTAGGGTTGGTTGTGTTGTTAATATGCGGTTTTAAAAAGTAATTTCAATGCATTTTTATGTTTCTACCAAGAATAACAAGAAAATAATGTTCATCTAGTCATTTTATGAAACATAAACTCTATATAAGTATACAGAGAGATTTTAGACAGGAAGATGTTCCCACCAGGAACAGACTTCCAGGAACTTCAGAGCCACATATTGAAAATCTTTCTCTAGAGATTCTGTATGTGGGTGTCAAGTGTGCTTTTCTGTGAACATTGACATTTTATTCTCAACCTCTGTGAGAAAGCTGCATTGAGATCGCAATATGGTGACAGTTTGCAGCCGGCGTGCTAATGTGTCTGTGTTGCACCAGGAAGCATCAGGTCACTTTGAGAGCCCACAGCAAGTGGTTAGCAGGTAAACAGGAGAAAAAAAGTTTCCCTCAGAGCATGGTAGAGAGAGCCTGACTGTCTGAGGAAGAGGAGGAAAAACATCTCGAAGAACACTCGTCTTCATTTACGATTTCTCAGAATCGAGGGAAAAACTTGACACCTTCATGGCTGTTAGATCCGTGGATCTGGACTCTTCTGACCACAGATGTTCAAGGAAATTATGTGAAAAGGTTCACAGAGAAGAGTTTTGAAAAGCTGGGAGAAAAAATTGCAATGCCTCGTTCCTATTTAGCATATCCACCTTCTCCTTTAAAATGCATTGAAAACATTGCTTTAAAGGAATTGGACCAACACAAAATAGCACATAATTGTGGGCTGGAAAATGTTAAAAGTCTGGGATGTATTTCCATTCAGCTGTCCAGTTTCAGTATTTCTAAAACAGTCTTTTGCTGTAGTTACTGCAGCAAGTCTTGTGAGGTTTTTCTCTACCAGCGATCCCAATAAAATACACTATAGTTTTGGGGTTATGACATGACAAAGTTTGGAAAATGTCACATTTCATCTGTAAGAACAGACATGACGAAGCCCTGCATGTTAACAGGTGACTGAACAGAGCCATGCGAGGGTTAATCAGGGGTCAGAGAGTCACAGAGAAAAGGAGCTCAGGTCACTCAATTGTCACCGCCGATCAGTTCAGCCTCTGCTCCGGCTGTGCCCACTCAGCTGGACTCTGTAAGATCTTGCCAGCCGGCACTGACTTTAATTAGGACTTTAATTACTGAGAATATGCCAAATGCCAGATTAATGAGTTCAGAGATGTGTTTCAGCTCTAACGATGTGGAAGAACAGTAGATTACATGCGGAGAAGTTGGCAGAAATTATACAAAAAAAGGGGGAAAAGTTAGTGGGAGAAGCATAAATTCAGGATTGACTGATCTCTGTTTAAACCACAGCTGCACCTCCTCAGCAAGAAACACTAAACCACGGCTGAGTGGCACCGGCTTCTTCTTTCCCCTCGCTTTATGTCCTCGCTAACCTTTCACAGATTGGCTGAACTGTCACATCCAGCTGCACTGGACTTGCATAAACCAGAGCAAGGCCAAATGTTTAGATTTGGATCAAAGCTTTAAAAGTTTCTTTATGTTTGACCCAGAGTGTCACTGTCTTCCACATCCGTAGTTCCCTGCAGTTTGCTTTCTATTTGTTGAACAAATTTCACCAAAAGCTTCAATAACCCCGGGAAGGAACAACAGAGCACATATTCATCACCAGCAGGAGATCCAGCAGCAACTTCTGCTCTAAACCCTCTCTTTTTTATTTTTTTCTGGAGCGCTGACGTGATGCAGCTGATTTGCTCACAGCTGGCAACCGATAATGAAAAACTTAACAAGCAGAACTGCTTTTACCTGTTCCCAGCAATAGGAAGAGAATTGCTGCCATTCAACCGTATGTTCCCAGAATCTGTGAAACCATCACAGATAGGTGTGTCACCCAAAGGCTAAAACAGAGACATGACGTATTCTTAAAGGAAAGCTGAAAAGGTGCAGAGCAGGTTTTCAAGCTTTACTTCTCATTTTATTGTTCATGAGTTTTAGCTAATAGAATCAAATAAGATGCTGTTTTCAGTTTATCTGTTGTTGTACTGTCTCTGCATCTCTCACAAGAAAACCCCAGAAAACAGCAAGACAGTTTAATCAGTAACTATTTTTTATGCTATTTAACGAGAACAGAAGCTTCCCCAAAACTCTTTATAATATCAGAACCTCGCCAAAAAAAATTCAATGTTTGGATCATTTTATTTAGGTATAATGTTTTAATGTCTTTTTTGTGGTGGTTTTGAGGAAATTGAAACAGATTTCGTATTTTTATTCTCAACTTTTTGAAATATAACCTTTAAAACAAGAGAAAAGGATACCTAGCATTTTCTTTTTAATTTATTTTTTGAACTTCAGAATTTACTGTAACTGATTTTCTTTCCCATATTAACTACCCAGACAGAAAAAATACCCATATTCCATACATTTTATTTGTTTTTAGGGCAGTGAACGAACCCTGCAATGCTCATAGCCTACTTTGCAAAATATTTAATCTTAAAGGCAGTTTTCAAATTGTTGCATTTTAAGAGAATAAATATTATTTACAATTTTTATTGCAGTTACTTAAAAGTAGAATTGATTTTTGTCTGCATTTTCTTTACCGTGGAAAAAAATAATAATTTTTTGATACATCTTCAATAAATGTATAACAGGCACACCAGAACAAATAGCCTCAATATACCATAATATTAGCAAACCTTAACAATGTCTCAGTCTGTTATATGACATGTTCCACCTACATATTGTTTATAATTTGCAATCCTATTAGTAACAGTAATTTAAGTGGGTACTTTCTTCCTGTAGCTCAGTTAAGCGGTATCACCCTGATGTGTAATTCTTGAAGGTTATTATTAAAAAGTTGCATCATAATGTAGGTAATTGACAATTGGAGATCCAAGCAGAAACAGTGACAGTTTTGACTCAGATCTCTCAGACGTCTTCTGTTTTTCATGATATCTGTGTTTGTGTGTCTTTGTCCTTCTGCTCTGCTGCTGTTCCTCCATCAAAACAACATCAGCTTGGAGCTTCTGTGAGCCACAATAAATCCAGAGAAAGGTTGACAAGAGGCCAGGCAAGGACAAACATTAGTGTGAGGTGACTAACATTAACGCAGGTGTAAAATTAATTGAGTGTGTGTATGTGTGTGACCGATGGAACAGAATGAACAGTATGTCTGTTGCATGTGACAGGTTAAACAATGACAGGGCTGTTCATGTGACGCTATGACATTGAGTCTCTGAAGGTGGGGAGGGTATTTTCAACAACTTGCTTTTATTTCAATCAACTCTGACCTAAATTCAGAGTTGAATTTAGATCAGCTCTGGGGAGTTGAGCTAAATTCAAGTTCCAAATAAATACAAGCTGAGAAATGTTTTTGTAAAACTAAATGCTAGGTCTCTGAACTGTACAGAAACCAAAGAGTGCATTTGTGGAAAAAAAAAAAAAAACTTCCAAAAATGAAATATTCGTAAACAGAAGAATCAATGAATCGATCAAATGGATTTATCGCCAATCCCACATAGCCAATCAGTCATTCAGGATTTTTTCCAATCACATTTCTTCCTCAGAGACAATGATTCCTCACTTTCCTTCCAGTTTTTAATAAAGCATCGAACAGTTCTCAACCCAATTTTCAGTAGTTTCTGCAACCTCCTATGACTTTTTCTCTGTTTGATGCCAATACTTTGACCCTCCTTAAACAGACTGACATCCTTTCCATGACCACAGTCTGTGTATTTCCACATGTTTGCTTAAGATATGAGAAGCTACCCATTGCATCAGCTGGGTGTTAAGTAACTTGTTGCCATCTGGAAGACAGTGCTCACACTCATTTCTTTTCCTTTTTTTTTGGTGGGGTGCCTGGCAGTGTGTCATGTGGCTGTTTTTCATTCACGAACCTTAACAGTTACCGTATGTTTGCCTAAAGTGAATTTTAACACTTTTTACTAAATTCAGCTTTTACAAGGTCTAAAGTTGAGATTTTCAGATACATTTCCAATGCATAGATAAAAAACAATTTGTGCCACATTATACATAAATATTTTCTATTTTATCAGCAGCAGGTAACATGTAAAAATAAAGGAAGGGTTATGTTGTATTGTGTTTTGGGGCTGCAGGAATCTTTCCAGGTTCCTAAAGAACCAGATTATATGCATAACCACTGTCTGACCTTGAGAGAGGCCTTAAAAATCCTTGACTGTTCAACCACAAAGTGCATTCAAATGCAGCTTTTCTAGTGTTTCTGTTCGGTCATGCCGCACATTAATTGCTTCACTAACTGGACTTGGTAATCTGCTTTCTATCGGCCTGTTTGAACCTGCTCACTCTCCTGTGCTCAATAAACTGTATTATAAAGTCAGAGAGGTTACAATAAGTCTGGTGCCACTCACATATTCCACTTAACAGCGAAACATGTTTGGATTTTGCAACCTAAAGAAGCCCCTGAAGATTATGTTTTCAGACTTTGTGCTCACTCTCAATTGTTGAAAATCTATTGAAATAAAACCCAGATTTTATAAAAGTACAATGTCCTTCAACAAAAATTCAAGCTATGTAAGATGGTACATATATGATGCATAAAATGTTAATATTTGCCTGGAAAATAGAGACTGCCCCTTTATATCTTTCCTTCCTAGCAGTCGAGATCTGGACATTAGTGTTTGACTTTTAAGGTTTAGCCCAAGAAGACAAAAAAACAAACAAACATCTGACTGTGATTCTAGCACACACCAGAGGGGAAAATACAGAAACTTTTTCCACAAAGCTGCCATAGATTTCTCAAAGTCGTATAGACGTTTATCTTTCTTAATCTTAAAGTTATTTCATACAACTACTGTGAACCGAACCTCAGATAAAGATATTTTGTGCACTAAGTCACCAAAAAAAAATGCTAATCCTTTTTCACTCAAAGGAGTTTCTGCTGAAATTGCTAACACCAGTACAATAGTAACCCACGGCTGAAAAGTAAAAAAAAAGATTGAAAATTTTAATTAAAGCAAGCTTTGCATCTCACCTTAAAACAAATAGTTTTTAAATGTTTCCTACTACAAACTGTCATGTCAGCTGTTTTCGAGGAGTGCCAGCGGTTTTCCTTGGAGGTATAAATAAAGTTTATTTAACTGAAGCAGGTGTTGTTTTCACAGCGCCACGATACAGACGCCACATAGAGGCTGTGGCATAATGTCATCTACTTAATCAGCCTGACCCTTCGCTATCCAAATAACTGGGAAGATTACTTGCAAATATCAAATGGACTCTAGCAGCTTGTATCATCATGTTTGTCTGGTCAAACACATCTGAAAAAGCGTCATATCCATGTTTTGGAGCAGATAACTGTTAAAATAAAGAGAGGAGGAGGTGCGTCAGAGGACAGAGACCCTGCATGACAAAATGCGTCCTTGTGTATTTTAGGTAGAGGTAAGTGGGCAGAGCTTTGCAGGAGGGTGTGTGGGCAGCCATGGGCCATCATTGGTCCAAACAGGCATGACAGAGTTTCCATCTCTGAGAGGTCAGATGCTGGACTGGGTAAACACAATGTACCCTCAAACATCATGACTCTAAACACACGCCAGGAAACAAGAGGCAGCTGCACAAATAAAGCAACCCTTATGATGTTGGTGGCAGCTGACACGTCATACATACATACATACATCAGCCTTATGCTGGTGAGATATAAACAGATCCCAGTCACAACACGCTCAGCTGATCCAAACAATGCTGAGGCTGTCAGCTGCCAAAATATCCCCGTTCATTTATTCCAGGTACAAAAGACAGAAACCTTTAATGAGAACTGGATAAACATATATGTCTTCTCTTTAAAAAGAAATTAAAAGTGAACTAAACATTCCCAGAAATAGATTTAATTATGAAGGACATGCTGTATAAATGTGAAATCGTTAAAAGACCTACCATCTACCAGTCGCTGCATTACTCTTCCATCTCTGTGCTTCACTGTGTATCCACCAAGTTGTTCAGGAAGGCTAAAACTAAACTGCCTCAAATTCTGCATTTGGTAAAGAATCACCGAAAAAGCGGTGTGTGGTTTTTACCTTGAAAATGTTTACTTAGGTATCTGTATTTTACTTCTGTTGCCTTGTTCATTTGTGTTGTTGTTGTTGTGTCTCACCGTGATGGAGGTGAAGGTCAAGCAAATTCCTCCGAAGCCGTTCAGTGAGAGAGCTAAGAAGATTAGCGCCGACAAATCTGCAGAGATGAGAAACATCTGACTGTTACGTTTTGTCCAAATAAAACTGCAGAAAGTGTAGAAATAACTGCATGTAAAGATAAAATGCAAGAGTTTCTTGGGGCTGAAATAATGTGATTTAAAATTTTTTTACTTTTAATCTGACAGCTGAGCCTCATGGGAACGTATATTATATTTTATTGGGCATGACTGAATGAATGTTACATGTTTATATATCCTGGTGAGGTCAGAGTGATGTTCTGCAGAGGACTAACTTATTCGTACTCACCGTGAGTGTTGTAAGCAGAACCAGCCATGATGATGCAGGACAGAGCAAATAAGGAACTGCGAGGAAACACGAAGGGCGTGTGTAAACAATAAAACAATCAAACGCATAGTAGAACATTGATGAGTCAACAAATAACTCTGTGTGAATCACACAACTGAAGGATTAGCTAGTGAAAGCATGAGGAAGGATTTTCTCATGGGTCTGACTAAAAGGTGTGTCTGAAGAACTTTCATTCATAAAAAAAAGATGCACTAAATGCAAAGTTTACAAGCTAAATAAACAAGGAGGAGTCTGTTCATGTGGTTGAAGAGATTTTCAGTCTTTATTGTTATGAAATTGTCATAATCTTCAGGATTGCTTTTGTGTTTTGCTTTATTTTGTATTTGCCATTCTTTGCTTTCATTACTCAGTTTATTTATTAGTTTTAAAGGGCCGGTATTATGTATTTTCCAGGCACATAAGGCAAATTTTTAGCACAATGAAGCAACTGTGTTATCATTAGTTGATATAAAAATGCTACATGTAACAAATAAAACTTAAAAGAAGTTTGAAATTTGATGCATAGAAACTGGGCCTCTGTCTCTATCAGCCATTTTCTTGTATTTTCTCAGGTTGACCCCAGTGACCTCTGCGGTATCCCTTCACAGCTGGCCTTTATTCTGCCTTTTAGACCCATCTGTATTCACTAGAAATCCCAGTTAAGTTTCCCCTGGATTTCACTGCTGTTCTTGCTGTGGTTATTTTGTGGTTTCCTCATGCTCTCCAGGTTTTTTCTGTTTTCCATTAAATCTCCTCTCCTTCTGTCCTGGTGTCATTTGGGTCATCATCAAACCTCAGATATGACAAAAACTTTGTCATATCCCTCTGATCCATCTATACGAAAAGGATCTAGAGGGAAAAAACTTACATCCTGGCATTTTCCCAGATCCTAAACCCAAATATTTTTATAGGCTAATTAACTGTTCAAGTTTCAACTGGATTTTTCTGACATAACAGCCTCACTTTCACCCTCTGGGCTCATGAAAACTTTTATAAAACTTTATTTTTACATGTTGATGCTAATTAAGCACAATTTGGCATTCTGACTTGCATTAATGTTCTTTCTGAATAATTTAATTTTGATTTCTATTTTTATTTGTTTTCTTGTGTTGAAATAATTTCGTTATTCATTTTATATCGATTTCTACCAAGTGAAGAGATTTTTTTTAGTTTAGTGTAAATTTACAAATTTTTATACAAAAGGTAAAAAAAAAATCTACTTGCAGCTGATTTCAGGCTTTTCACCAAAATAAACTTAGTTTTGCTCTTAACTGGCAAATAATCTCATTTGCATGTGTGGGATTAAAAAATGACACTTGAATTTAAAACTGAGAAAAGGAGTTAAAATAAAAATTATAAATAGTGGTTGTATGGTGAAGGCTGAAGATAATAAAGGCATTCTGGTTAAAATATATATTTACATTCCCATTTTCTTGTGTTTGACACGCAGAATGAAGGGACAGCTGAGGGTTCACCCTCACCAGAGCTACTCAGTGGAAAACTCCACAGGAAGTAAAATGTCCATCGTAAATGTTCGAGAGTCAGACTTCAGTGATCTTTGCACATGTCCAGACCGTTGCTGAGGTTCAGGCAGGAACTCAATGCCAACATCATGCAGGGGTTATAATGTTATGATTATTGCACAATTTCTCCTCCCTGGAAACATACAAGTACAAAAATGCTCCACCTTGACTCACTTCACAAATACAACAAAACGCATCCCTCTTTAGGAATGCTGTCCCTCCCACAGCAGTAGTAAAGGAATAATGGAGGTAAAGGTTGTGAGAAGAAACGTGTTGTTGCAACAAGAATCCTAAATATGCATGTTGGAAAAAAGCTGTCATTCCTGTTAAATGTCTTGACTCAGAAAAAGTGCCGATGACTACTGTGATAGAAATCTGTGATCAGCTTGCATCGGTAAATTTAGTGGCCCAGTTCACCGGGCACAGGCAGCACTTAGCTAATTTGATTCTATTCTGACAAGCTACTGGACCAGGGCTGGGTTGGTTGTGGTGTATTTTATGACCCCTACCTGCCGACCAGCCGAATTGGACGTGGGCCGTACTTGTCCATCAGGATGCCTAACGGCAGGGTCGTGGCGCTCAGCAGGAAAGAGCCGACGGTGAATCCTAGATTTAGCATCTCCTCCTGTTCCACACAGAACACCCAGTTATGTGCACCTTTGGTGGAGTTTTCAGAATGCACGACCACTGAGTCGTTTTCTGAGGGATAAAGTGTAAAAGGCTGATCAGAGCAACATCCTAAAACCACTGCTACAGTTAAACAGAAAATAACCAAGGTTCTCAAGACAACCATGAAAAACCAAAAGAAGGCTTGGTGCTCCTCTTCAAACACACGCTGACATCTAAAATACATATTTAGTTTTGTTCTTTCACCGAGATAAAGTACGTTTGAGAGAACTGAATGGTTCTTTAGCAACAAAATGCTTTTCTCTTTTTACCTGAGCACAGGTGAGAGTAGAAACCCTCCTTCTTCAGCATGATGAGAAGAGAGCCCCATCCCAACAACACGGCCGAACACAGAAGGTTTTCAATCACCGCAGTCACCGCCATCCACCAGCGCCTCCTGTAGGCCTGAACCAGAGCGGGCGCCATGGCTGATGCCCTGAAACCCAAAAGAGAGAAGATTGTGAAAAAAAGCAAACAATAAATAAAATGAATCAAATGTTTAACAAAGCTTTATTGTTTTATGCTGAAATACAGTATGTACTTTATTAAATCGATGCTAAGCAGAGGTACTGAAATTATGAAGTCTTAATTTGATGATATAAGTATAAATAATTATATTTACCATTCTTTAAAGCAAGTTATATATTACATATTTGCATATTTTATGTACTGTATACTTCTACGGATGGAAAGCAAGGGTGGTCCAATATTATTTAGCATTTTAAAGGCAGCTGCCTTTACCAGCAATAGAGGTGTCTTATTTTTACATGTAGTGATGCAAAGTCAAGGGGAAGTTATTAAAATGAACACATTAACTTTTAAACTTTTAAAGGGCCATGTTATATTTTTCATGCTATGCTGCAGGATCTTAATCCTTATATGTAAGGCTGTTATTTAATTAGCTGAATAGACAACGTGGCCTTTAGAAAGGATATATGTGTAACTTCAAACTTCATTCATTGCAGCTCTTCTTGAAAGGTTTGAGATCTGCATAAGTCTCCAAGATTAAATCAATTACCTGACTTTGTCCATATCTGGTAGCTTCTGATGTAAAACTATTTTAAACTGTTGATTATTGGGCCAAAAAAACAAATTAATTTGCCACCAGCTGCTCTTCTTTCTATAAATCTGCCATAGAAAACAAGTTGTTTGTTGTCCTATCATTTGACCCTGGAGATCACTGACTGGCTAAATTAGTCACATTCATATGATTTCCTGTTCAAGACTTGAAAAATTTATGTTTCTGCATTTCTTATCTATTAATTTGCCTTTTGCTTGAGCCCAAATTGTGTTATTGTTTTGTAAACCCTTACTTTGCCACACATAATACACAGTAATCTCCTTGTTATGCTCTCGGTGAAACACCAGCTACATTCATTCATATAGATAAGAGTCAACAAATACAACTTTTATTGTGCAAATCAGAGCTGCATCTTAAAAGCTTCAGGTTTTAGCTGAATGAGCCTTTTTTATGGACAGTTTAGTCCTGGTTTCATCTCTCTTGGATAAAACTGGTTCACAAAATGGGTGGCTTTTATGCAACTGCAGATCCGTGTTCGAACAGAAGGGCCTGTACTGCCAAACCAAACAAAGAAAAGCCAGTCGTGACCACCTCTAAAGAACAGGCACACGAACACACCCTCAGGACAGGCCGAGGGTCACTTTAACCTCTGACAGTGGAGTTAAAAGAAATCTGACAGCACTCATGTGGAAAATGTGTAATTAAAACACAATGATCCAAAAATAACCAACTATGTGAAGCTGCAGGAAGGGGTAAAAGGAAAAGAAGGCGGGCAGTGGGAGGAGGGCTACAGTCAGGCCCTCTGACAGGAAACACTTCTTAATGAGGGCCTATTTCCTACATGGGTCGTACTGGACAAACTGGGACGCACTAAAGGGACAGATTTGTCTCTGCGTGTGCCTGCGAGGCATGTGTGTAATGCGATTACTCACAGCCCAGCGAGCAGCCAGTCTGCTGAAAGGAGCATTTAAAACGGAGGATTTCCCTGTAACTGACACCCCGTGATGAAAATCTCTGCAGTGGTCAGTCACACACACACACACCCCACACACACACACTTAAATATTAAATACAACTCCCCCTATCCCAAACATGGAGATGAGTGAGTGAAACCATTTTCATTCACTCTCTCGTGTAAATCCATAAATGAGACTGATAAGGAAGTCAGAAAGTAAGAAGGAAGACTCTGAATGAGTGGAAATTACAGCTGAATTAAACTGGTTTATGCAGCATGAAGTCATGAATATATTAAAGAACTTGGAGCTTTTCCTCTTTTTGTGTTTCTAGTCTCAAAGAGCCAAAACGCCTTTATATAGGAATGAATGAGTTTTTAGTTGTTTTCAAGCATCATTACCTTCGATGTGAGCCCTGCTCATCATATCAAAGGTTCAAACCAGCATTTGTCTTCATTATAGCTCCATTATTCAAGTTTATGTCACTGTATCAGTTCTGGGTAGAGTTCAGGTTTATGCCAGTTTCCATTGTTCTTATAGGAACAGATCTGAGCTGCCAGATCTGATTTTGGCCAATTTGGTTAATTTCTTCAAAGGATTTTATCTCATAAAAGGTAAAAATGTGCTGCAGAGTGGTTGATACAGATAGCAGTTTTGAATCCAGTTTTTCATTTTGAGGCATATAAAAAAGGAGAAGAAATATTTTTCAGTGGTTGCCTTGATGATTAGAGATCAGAGCAGGTTAAGGGGAAAAAATGGCAAACTGATTGATGCATCTCTAATTGCTAGCACATTAAATAGATGTGTACCATAACTCTAAACACTAATATTGGTGAAGTGACCCCAAAACATCAACATCACTGCAAGTCAATAACATTTT
Source organism: Brachyrhaphis roseni (assembly GCA_903066815.1). Classification (NCBI taxonomy): domain Eukaryota; kingdom Metazoa; phylum Chordata; class Actinopteri; order Cyprinodontiformes; family Poeciliidae; genus Brachyrhaphis; species Brachyrhaphis roseni. Next base: position 64,931 of record CAEFZY010033322.1, on the reverse strand, counting down.
AACCAGGATAATTACTAAGAATTTCCTAATCATGCCAACAATTCAGTGCTTTTACGTTAAAAGATTATTTTACCAGCTGCAACTTGTGAGTAAAAGCCTTGGTCGAATTCACAACAGGTGCTGGAATCAAATGCATAGTTTTCTATCTTTCTGTAAGGTGGGCAGATATTGATCTGTTTCACTTCTATTTTATCTGAAAAGTCTAGAAACCAAAACTCCCAAAGTATGAAATGGCAAAGCAGTGACATGCACTCCCAGGAAGTGCTTACAGCTGACTTGTTTAGTTTGAGTTATGCCATTATAATATAATTATAAATGTCCTACATTGATCTCTGGCAGACCTGAAATGTTTAACAGTAATTTGCTTTATGATAACTATCATGTAAAAAACAACCACAGATGTGAATGTGGTCCTACTCGTGTGTTATTAGTAACATCAGAACGTAAATTGTCCTTTAAAACATCATGTGATGTGTAAACAGCACAGCAGCTGTCATCAAACTGCAGTAAAGACGTTTGTAAAAACATTCAATCTTCGACAAGCTACCAGGCCAGCACTGGTGAAAAAGAAAAAAATGTTCCTGAACTGAAGTTAGGCCTTGGTAAGAGAAGAAATGACAGTATTTAAATGGCAGCAAATTCAACTGCAGCCTCCATAATCACAAACTGAGCTCCATGTTTTTTAATTTAACTATCAGCGGAAATAAATATGGCAGTCAGAACAAAGGGCAGTGAAAATAAACACCATAATTAAGCTTTTTATATATCTTCAAGATAAAGTGTAGTGTAGCTCACACATTTTTGATAATTTTTGTTACTTAAAACAAGATTTACATCTTACTTTATATTCTTGTACAATATGAGAAACTGCATGTAGAACTGAGGAAAGGCAGTCAGCGTAACCAAAGGCTTCTGTCTTAGCTTACAATGGTAGTTGTGTTGAGATTGTGAGGTCCCAGGATAAACACCACACATCAACACACACTGGAAACCAGTTCTCTGAAGGCAATAGCCAGCAGCCATGATTTTAAGGTATCAGAATAACTGTGTGTGTGTATCAAGTATCTGAGCTCAGGTTAAAGGAGGACGTGGACCGAGACAATCTGGGGTATTCTGAATTGTTTCCATCCTGTTTGTTGCTCTCTGATGCTACTGCAGCTGCAGAGGTTTTCAAAAGTGTTCACACTCCTAGGTTTTTAAGATTATATCATGTTCCATCTGAAAACTTGTGATAAACCAACATAAAGTAGTACAGCACTAAATATAGAGCAATCCTGGGAGGCTGCAAAAGACTCGAGACTGAGGAAAAGATTTGTCTTAAAGCAGGACAATGAATGACTCTATACATGTACAACTGCATGGCTTCCAACAAAGAATTACCACATGTCAAAATGGTCCAGTCAAAGTTCAGATCTTAATCCAATTGAGGAACTGTGGCACAATTTCAAAGGTAAAGTTCATGTGATTTTGTTTATCCAATCTGACTGAGCTTGAGTTATTTCACAAAGAAGAAAGCGAAATAACTTTGCTGCATTACAAAGTAAAATATAAAAAATATTGAAGTTCCAATAACAAAATGTGGTAAAGTTAAAGGGGCGTTAAAACTTTTGCATTCCATTGTATTTTAAGAATACCAGCTGTGGGAACATTAAAGCCTTTGCGTTGTGATAAGGTAGAGGGGTCAACACAACAAATACTTGCCAACAAGTAAAACAAGAAAGCAATGCGTCCTTAGTGTTGGTAGGCAGCTGTGACTCCTGACACAACAATGCAAAGTGTGTTGGCTGAACATGTATGGAGTTCAGGAAGTCTGAGTGAGGAATCCCATATTTGGAAAATGCTTCCTGATGTACCTGAGCTCCAGCCAAATGATGCAATTTTGCTTCTTCTTAAGTCATACAGCGCTGCAGTATAGAGAGACGTATTTGGTTATGAAGTTGGATTACATACATAAATAAATGATAGTATTTAATTTGGCCATGTCTGTTTTATTCATTTTGTGTCCAGCTTTCTTTTTAAGTGTTTCTTCCTTCTCTCACATCCATTACTGCTCTTTTTTTCCATGCTGGGGAGTATTGCTGGCCCCGACCCGCCATGTTTATCATTCTCCGCAGGACATAAAGAACCGCAGGACAAACTCTTTATTCTTATACGTTCCCAAGAAAATAAACCACACGCTCTGGGACAACCCTCTAACGCTGCCTTGCCGGGAGGGCAGCTGCTTCTCCGCGGGTGTGACCTCAGCCTGGGTCCGGTTTCTGACTCCCAGGGGCTCGTGTGAAAGCAACAATGCTGCGTTCACTGACTCAGCGCAAAACAGTTATTATGAGTTTAAAACAAGAAATGAACCCCCCCAAAAGTATCGAGTTTCCAATGACATGCCTATATAAGAGCCTTAACCAACACCGGATCAAGAAAAGCTGTATATTTAAGTTCAGTACTTATATTTAAAATTTCAAGAATGTTTCTAGTTTTCTGGTTTCATCATTTTTGAGCTGAAACCAATAACAATACTTACAAATACAACTTCCACTACAGGCATAAAAGCTACTAATGTGCAATTTATGTAAACAAAATGAGCTATCTTCTCTATAAACACAGTTTTGCACAACCAAACCACATTCCAGTAAGTATTTTCCACATTTTTACAGATTAAAATGATTTAAGTCAAAATACTGGCCTAATCTTGGAGATAAATGTTTAAATTTATCTAACCCTTTTAAATGGCTCCAGTACACACCCATTTTGGTAGGCTAACAACATTTAGCAATTTTTGTTCTTTACTAAGTCCATTTTGGACCTGTAAACAAACCATTTAATTCCCATGTACATAATCCCATTCCCATCACTTTATCTTTTGATGTTGAAATGTTTTTTATGAGGAATACAAAAATCTAACTTAGAATTTAATTTAAAAGTATTTTATTTTATTTTTTTAAAAGTGCTTTCACATCCTACTACCATTTGCTGTGGTCAAGATAATATCCCACAGCCTTATTGGAAAAATGGACAAAAGTTAAAAACATCTAAAAATATATATTTCTATCTGAATAAACTAGACAAAAGCTCACTTTTGTCTGCAAACCTTCCCTGTCATATGTTGACAGCCAATGCTGGAGGAGGTGTTATTCTCTTCTCCTATTTGACTTCTAATTCTCTTCCCTCTATCAGTTTACATGGGTGAAGAGAAGTTAACAGCCTTCAGCCTTTATTTCACCATCTCACTAAATAATTGGACAGTCTTTGTTGACACCCCCAGGTAGCTGATGGGTAAGGGGACAATACTTCAATTTTTTGTTCCCAGAACCAAACCATTTTGTACCCATGGATACTTAAAACCGTTATACAACCAGTTTATTTTCTTTTTTTTTTTAATCATTAGAAACAATATTAGAAATGCTCTAATCTCCCATATTATTACATATAACTATATTTTGATTTCTGAAAGCCTTGTGGTACACCCCATTTCTATTTGCCGAAGTTCAATTTCCCAGATGGATCAGGTGATAAATTGTGACCCCCAATCAAACCAAAATAAGTCTAATCCACCACCGACTAGTAGATATTGATAAAACTCACAAAATCAAATTCCCTTACATTTAAAAACAAATTTATACAGTATGAAACATCCCTCAGGTACGAAACGACCACAACTACCAGGCTACAAAGTTGACCATAATGACAGCATCCTTTTTATCTTTTCTTTGGTATTTCACAAATAGACATCAACATGTTAAAGTTAATGAAATATTACCAAAACAGCACATTTGTAAAATATCTAACTCTCCAATTTAAAGTGAATATGGATCTACTTTGGTAAATTCTGACTCTGGGAGGAGCCAGTGAAGGCAACGCGTATCTCTATCCTGATCAGACAATAAAATTAATGCTAAAATGATGTTAGAGTTTAAAATGCGGTGAAGTAAGACCTAAGAAGTTGTGTTACGTGCCTTTTCGTCAATAGTAAGGGTCCCATTACGCATAGGAAGCTCCTGTCAGCTTTGTGATGGAAACAATGCTTTACTACTACAACAAGGAAGAAATAAGGGCTCAGTTAAAGCATGGCAGAAACTCTACCACCATTTCCGACATATCCGTGGATTCCCGATCATTATTTATAGTTTTTACTTATTAACTTCCTCGTGTGTCCGCGCCGCGTTTTTTACGGTTTGCTCATTTTCGCGGGTTTATAAAGAAGCGCCTTGATGAAAGCAAAGTTAAAAAGTTATGTCCGCCTGTTTAGTTTAATGCCACGTGTCTGTAGCCGGTCCTTTCAGCTACAGCTCAGTCTACATCTACATTATTACCATCAGTATCACGTCTACATCATGCAAAAACATGACAAATCTTAGGGGCGAAAAAAAACAACTATTTACTTACTTAAGTTGTGTGTTTTCTTTGAGAGAGAAACAAAATCTTCAGATGATGTCTTAAGTTTCATTCAGGGTATCAAGCTGCTAATTAAAAACTCATCAGCTCCCACAGTTACTTATATTAGTCAATGTTAAGATCCTGAAGCCATGAGTTAGTTGTACTTTTTCCCTGTTAGTTTCTTCTTTGTTGAGAATTAAGTTTCTCTCACACACATTTCTCTGTTCTCTCTGGCTTCATTTGAAACACCCTGTTCTCCTATTTGACTTCTAATTCTCCTCCCTCTTTCAGCTGAAGGGTGGAGAGAAGTTACCACCCTTCAGCTCTTCTTTTTTTTTCACCATCCCCTTCATTTTACAAATGCTCTTCTCTCATCTCCAAATACTAAAAACACATGTAAGTGTTAGGACATGGTAAATGTTAGGACACACAATGTGATGACATGTCATATTCAATTATTTGTTTGCATATTTGTTTTGCAGCCTGCAAAGAATAAATACAAAGAAAAGTATAAATATAATTGACAGAATACTAAAATAACCACAACACAAACATAAGCTACAGCAGTCTCTGTTTCGGCCTATCAGGTTGAATTATTGATGATGGTGACAATAACAGGAACAAATGAACGGTTCTGTTTGGATTTTATCACTGTGCATCTGTGTGCCAATAGCAGCAACCTTTAGCTAAACTAAAAAGAGGTTGTTTTGGGTCAGAAAGGTTTGCTTTAGCCTTCCCTTTGACTCTTGTTCTACATAAGTGGGAGCTTTACAAGACTCCCACTTATAGTCTTATTATTTTTGCAGGGTGAGGCATTTAAACTAGCATAAGTTACATCTAAAAAACATAAATATTTTGTGAAACTGTTATATGTATTGCCAGTCATCTCAGAACATGAAATGTATAGAATCATCACACATTGAGTAATATAATCCAAGCCTGTTTCTAGTAATGTTTATGATTATGGTTTACAGATCATGAAAACACAAAAATTCAGTGTCAGAAAATTTTAATGCTGTGAAAAGGTCACTATTGGAAACTGTACGTATTCACAAACTTTGCAATTGAGATGTTTTCAGAAACAGTGAAGCACTGTAAATACATTTACATAGGAGAAGAATGCAAGGAATGCAAGATTTTGTCATTTCAGACAAAATCTGTTTGCTCCAAAACAATCAAATCATGTAGTTACATCTGCATTCAATCCCAATGAAACCAATTAATGCTATTAATAGTACAGCACAGTCAAATTCAGTAAACGGCAATTAATAAAATCATTATCTTACTGGGGAAGATTAATTGGTTACATCGAATTGATTTTTAAAAAAATAATTCCTGCTTCAAAACAAGCATGTGGCAATAGTTTAAATGAGAAATTGAGTACAACAAACATTCATAGAAAGCAGCAAAAGAAAAAAAATTACACATGCACTGGTCTAGTAAGCGCTTTTTATGATAAAGAACCTCGTTATTGGCAACATATAGCTCTGTTAATGGCTTTGTGTAGGAGAGAATATATTGGGATCAATAAAGTATTTTTGAATTTGAATTGAAACACTATATAAACAAGGGATTATGTCAGTTTACAGCACTATGTCTTTTGTAGGCTTTGTCCTGGAAAGTGGCACAGTTAAACAAAGGAGCGCTGGCCCTGGTGTGTTTTCTACAGGAAAAAAACAAAGACAGAACACAAAACAATGTATTTCTAGGAAGAAGACTCAAAGAAATAAAAACTGTCTTCAATCAAAAACAGAACCAGAGGAAACACAGACCTAATTCAGCAATACTGTAATTGCAAAGAATGCAAAAATGGAGAGTAGTGGGAAGGAGTAGCATAGCGAGTAGCATGACACACCTTCATGTAAAAATGCATTTACATGACAATTAAAAGCTTATCTTCCCACCCTAGTTTCAGATCCTCCACAAACCAAAGAATACAAACAGTCTGAAAGCGAAATGTTCTGCTGGGGACGTGAGGAGGCGTGGATTTTTGAAGACATCATTCAGGGCACAAAGAAATTTCTTGGATCAGCTGAAGATGTATTTTTACGTGCCAATATGTGTATAGTTTCCTTATACATGTCTTAACCACAGCAGGGTTAAACCCCCCCCCCCCTGCAATACAGGTTTTAAGCTAGTTGCTTTGGAATCCACTCTGTCATTTAACAACTGGAAACCACAGTATGCAAATAATATATAAAGAGGAAACGGCTGAACACTGGGAAATAATTTAAATAACTTAGCATTCTATTAAGTTTGTTAAAATTCTTGCAGGTTTTTTAAAACTCTAATGCATTTTTCCCATTTTTGCTTTTGCAATACTAAGTTTAAAGTTTGAAATATCATTGTTTCTAATTTTACAGCATGTGATAAAAGATCAAAACTTACTATCTAAAATTAGGTTTTTATATATTTCTTAACATTTATTTGTATTTTGTTTATCAATAGGAAGTCTTTTTAGCAACACAGGATGTTGCTGAAAGTGTTATCTGAATAAATACAATTCAGTTCAATTCAAAAATACTTTATTGAGCTTAGAGAAAAATTTTAACTCATTATATGTGATTTATGTTGAAGCAATGTTTTTTACTTGAAACAACAAAGCTTTACTATTTTAGTACTGAGATAATAATGTCAGAAAAGTATTTTAATATAAAATTCATAAAAATACATTTGAATTACAAAGCAAACTTTGGACTGTAAAACTAATATTCATAAATCAAACTTAACTTTAAGAATCTGGTGCTATGAGCACAAAAAGTGTTTGTTCTCTCTCAACACGTTGCACATAGGGAAGTAAATTATGAAAGCTTCTCGTTCTATTGTATTTTTGCATACCTGCCAGGATCTGTACTAATCATAGTTTCCACACAATCTGCAAACTTGCACTCTGCAGGGCTTCACAAGAAACGACCCAGCACTCTATTTTTAAATCTGTAACAATTTGTGCAGGTTAATCACAGATTTGCAGGAAGTCATGGCGCATTTGCTCAAGCTGCAGGTGTAAATCTGAGAACTCCAGGGCCTCCAGTTTCTTAATGAAATAATCCTGCTGGAATTTGTGTGAGCTCTTTCCAGCTGTGATACCTGGAAATATAACCTTTGAACTCACCTGCTGACCTCACCTGCTAACTGTAATATCCTCACCAGCATGTCAGGCTGAACTGGACTCATTTCACAGCAGGGAAGGCAAAGTTTCATATGTGAGCTGAGCGACTGTGAGCAGAGTGCACATAATGAGGAAAATCTGTGAAAGTCTCAGTTTCCGAGGGCACATTTATATCCTATTTATAAAAAAGAAAACAGTTAAAAAAAAACCCAATATCTGTGTTTATTATAAAGTGCTGGAATTAAGTCCCTGTATTTACTGTGAGATTAAAAACAGATTTTAAAATGAATGGTTTTCATTAAAAGTTGTTTTGCTGTCATTCTTATTACTTAAGATGGTAGTAAATATCAATCCTAAAGTTATAGTAGAGAATAACTTATTCTCATGCCACTGCAAGATACATCACTCATCATTCTGCTCTGGTCCTCTCCAGTCTTCAAATATAAAAACATAAACTACTTTACACCTTTAGTAGTTTTTATCAAGTATGCTATACTTGATGTAAAGTAGTTATAGTAGCGTTATTACAGTTTACACTAATATGCCTGGAAAATAAAGAAAAGGATGCAAATTCTACCAAATCGCACTCTGGACTCCTGATGTCGGGCGCCACCTGCTGGACAGGAAGCAACATTGAAATGTCGAGATGTATAGCGGCTGGTTGACAAAGTTGTTTTAATGTAATGATGTTCAATCCTTTTGGCCAAGAATCTCAGACATTTTGAATTGTTTAAATTTTGTAATTTTTTTTTTTGGAGGTACAAGTTAATGTTTTACAGTAAATAAATAATTTGAGGATTCAACTAAATTAAAAAATAAAAAAATAAATACCATATAAAATGTGTAACACAGTCTCAAAATGTTTCAATCACCAGAGTAGAAAAAACTTTGTGACAGCCATCAGAGGTTTCAGTTTCCATAGAAATTACTGATCCAAAAGCACAAAAAAAGTCAGCTCCAGTTTACTCAATTATTTAAATAAGCCAAAGAAATTAAGAGATTCTGTTGTGTGAATCCATGGATTTAAAACTGGAACTGTTTAGACGTTTTGCGATGTGCCTGAATGAGGAAGAATGAATCATGGAGTTAGTGATGCTCTGGCGGGTCTGGCAGTGGAAACCTGCTGAGTTTGGAAGGTCAGATGAAGTTACTAAAGGCCTGAAAATGTAATTCACAAGACGGGTGACCGTCAAACGTGACAAGACTCCAACACATCCCAAAGTCTTGATTTCTGAAGAGGAAATGGAAGATGCTGGTGCTCATCATAGTTAACTAGCACTCAATTTAAAATCTGTACTAGGATGTAAAAGACTTGGTTATAGCACATAAACCCAACAACAACAGCAAAATGGAGGCATCTTCTCATGTGTGAGGGTTATACTGCAGCAAACATTAAAAGTGGCGTTTGCCAGTCTGTATATTTTACTAATAAACAGCATTGCAATGGAGGCTGGGTTATTTTCAGTGTAACTGCATGTCTAGAGGAGTATATTGGAGTTTTACAGATGCTCCTTTTGTCAAGACTGAACATATTCCTGACAGATTCAGAGGAACAACGCCAGAGCTCATTCTGAATGACTCAAAGCAACACGGCTCAGATCTGAAATCAGATCTGTCTCCTGTTAAAAATGTGTTAAGTGTCAAGAAGAGGAGAATCAGAGAGTGATGATGATGATGGACTGTTAGCGAGTTCAGAGTCCTCTCACGAAGCTGCAGTAATGCTTAGAGTGTGCTGCTGCCTTTAAATGCCAGAATTGTTTATGCATTTCTAAAATACGTTAATATATAAAACACACTGTGTGTGCTTAATACAGGTTAAAACTGAACATGATTTCTTGCATTTACAAAACTTTCCAACCTTTAACATTAATCAGTCTTTGGTTAACAGGAAACCTCCAAATAGGTCAGAATCAAACTGAGGATCTACAAACACATGATTAAAAAACAAAATTAAGACCACATGGAATGCATTTATATTTAAACTTTAATTTCTTTTCTCCGATGAACATGTTTTTTATAAAATCTACATTGTGAAGCCAAATCGTTTTAGCCACAACCAAGATATCCTTTGGTAAATTTCAGACAAACAATATTTTTTCCTCTTGGTATCTGACTCCATATCCTGCCATGGATCTTATTTTTCTTCTCAAAAGTGGACACATGAAGCCTGACTGTAGTCAAGGTCAAAAGGAAGCCTAATTGCCCTTTTAAGTTCTTATATGCTTTTTTTTTTGCACTCGTCTCTGGAAGAGGTTTTGGCAGGGAGACTGAGCAGACTTTTTTCTACTTGAGCAGCATGAAGTTGGCTGAGATTCAGAGAAGCCGCTGGAGCTTTTGAAAAGACTTTAGAGGTATTTCCAGACTGACAGGCATCAACGTCATCCCTCTGAGGTTTTTAGGAATTGTATTTGATCCTGATGTGATGCTTCTGAAACATAAAAGGTGTCCACATTTGCACACCGTTGGAATATAAATGTTATTCCTACATATTTAATGTCATTTGCTGCACAGTTTAATTATAAAAACTGAAATCTAAAACCGAAAAACACCCAGTGCGATGGTGATCAAAGCCTATTCATGAGTTTTAATGGGCCAGTCACAGTTAAAACCTAAATGTAACTGAGAATCTGAGGCAAGACTTGAAAACTGATGTTCACAGGTGCTCTCAATCAAATCAGACTAAAACGGATTTTATTTGGAAAGAAAATTTGCTAAAACAATCAGTCTCTAGATGTTCAGCCTGCAGCTGTGAATGCCTCAAAAGTCAGCTCAACAAACCGTTGACTCAATAGAGCTGAATTCAAAAACACGTCACACTTTTCAGCTTTTTTCTGCATGTAATCCTTTTTTTCACTTCACAGTTATGCACCACTTTATGCTGATTAGACGAATTTGTTGGGGTTATTTGATGAAATGTGAGAAAGTTCAAGGGATCAAAGGGGTTTGAATATTTTTACAAGGCTGTTTTTGTTTAACCAGATTTAATAACTACCCTATTTTATTCAGTAAGAACAACCAATGTGTTCCTCCTCACAAGAACAAGGTCTAAGTTCAGTTCACTCAAATTAAAACTGAATGTTTCATCTTTATTGTTCCCCTCCCAAAACCTGAGTCAGATCCACAGCTTTCATCACGAGCCACTTCATCTCATTTTATGAATTTTTCATGAGATGAAGTCAGAATAATTTTTCATTAGCATATCATATTCAACATCAAGGAACATTCTGGTTCCACCTCATTTAAATCTATTTATATCTTCACAGAAACAGTTTTAATCCAGCTAGATCCACAGAAAAAGTTATTTTAATTACTTTTACTTTTATTTCAATGTTTATTTTTACGGTACATAAATGGTCTTTTAATCTAGTTGGGTTATATTGTTATACTGTAAATGCTAGGTTAATGCTGAGGTTAAATTTGTAAAATCATTGAAACCATGTATCTTTTTTTTTCCATTTCATAATTGTGCATCAGTATGTGATGGTCTGGTACATAAAATCCAAATAATACAGACTGAAACCTGCAGTTGCAACATAATATGGAGGGATTATATTTTACCAGAATGTCTTTGTAGTTGTTTATGGTCAGCATTAGATTTAAGACAGTTTTATTGTAACTGGAAATTCCTTTGGATCAAATCTGCTTTTTAGTATGAAAATGTTCATGTTCACATAGATTTATATCAACCATTACAATAAACCTATAAACAAACAATGAAACCACTGAGTAACAGCTGAAGAAACAAATAAAAATACTCTTTTAGGGGTGAGTTAAACATCAATTTGTGAAACGCAGTCGGGTGTATCAATTTGATTCATGCAGCCTAAACTGAGAGGTTGCAGAAAGGCCAGTTTAATATAAAGAAGAATTAGCTGGAAGCATCAGTCAGAGAATACAAACAAAGTTAGAAAATTATGATGAGGATAAGTAATTAAAAGTGTCCCGGTTCTCCTGTGTTTTGAGCTGGATGTGGTTCTGGTCGACTTGAATCCTCCTCTGTGATGAGGCGGCTGCTGTTTGACATAGTAAGGGAAATTCCATCTTATTAGACCTAATTATCATTCTTCAATCTGTTTCTGTTTAAATGAGGTCCAGGCAGCAATCAGTGAATGCACATAAACACGCAGACAAATTCAATGTGGTCTTAATTTTCATCAACGTGAGGATGGCTGGTGGGTTGGCAGGGCAAGAGGCCCGGTCTCACGGTACTTGAAACATAAAACATATCTAATCCTGTGATTTCATTAGCGGAGGAACATAGCACATCATTCTTCTCGGCTCTAAACTACACACAGGTGGCCAGACACATTCACAGCTCCTGAGGGGTCACCCACATCCACAGTGACGCTTTCTGCTCGCCACAGGAGGGCAACAGAGGCTCATAAAATCAGTGTTTAACTCACTTTTACAAGAGGAGTCTATTTAACCTCATTAACTACTGGCCAATCATTTAGGAAGCAGAACTGTGGGCTGAGGGAAAACAGTTTCCAGTGGGGTTATTTACCCCCCGGCAGGATGTGGAGCAGGACCGCTCTCCTTAATGGAATCCAGCACTTTCCTCACACAGAAAACAAAGCAGGAATACGTCTTTCTGACACATCGCTTTGGTCCCAGACTCCGGTTACCTCCTGTAATTTGGAAGCTGCCTCTACAGCTTTTCACTTCACTTCCCAACTGGGAACATAACATCTCCCATTATTCTTTAGTGCACCAATTCTGCAACGGTTTCACAAGCTTCTTCACTGCAGAGCTTACACACGCTCCCTTTATTTGTTCCCGGACATCTATTAATTCACTTCAGTTGCCAAATAATACAATTAATTTGGAAATCGTGAAATTTATATGCTTTAACAGCCAAAACTACATACACACACAGCATTATCCACGATCGTCGAATTGGCTTGGAACAAGCAGTAAGGTTAATATTCAGAAAAAATCTGTTTAATTGGACAACACATAGAAAAAAAGATTTATGTCCTTATAAGTGTGCAGCCTTGAATTTTATTAAAAATGATCTTTGTGGCAAAAAAAAGCAGAATAATTAAAGGCTTCAGCTGCTCATACCCCTCTGAATACCTCATTTCAACACTTTCATTCTGAATTTAACTGTAAAACTTTGACCAGATGGATGTAAACGTGGACTTTGTCTTCATGACTTTCAGGCTAATGTCTCTCAGATGGAGGGTTTCCTCACATGGTGGTTCCTAAACAGCATTTTGGGAGGGGAGGGGTTCAAAAGCAACTCTGAACATGCATCAGTCACTGACATGAAATTTAATTTGTGGAACTCAATGTTCTTTGTTTTACTCTGAACATAAACTGAAACCTAAAAATTGAGTAAAATGACTAATCAAATGAGAAGTAAGCAGGACTAAACGTAACATCTCCACAGTTTCCAACTTCAGATTTCATTGTGCTAATTCGTAATTGTTTGGTTTACATGTTTGTAATAGTGGGTCGCTAGCAAAGTATATTTTGCTGTGACTAAACACATTAAGGAAACTGAATTTAACACATATATGTAAAACTGTTGAAACACACATTTTTGTATTCTTAAAAATTATCAGAGTAATTTTAATTTCTTTCCGTCATCATCACTGCAGCCTCGGCTAGTTTGGTGTCAAGATGCTCGTTAATTTGAAGCAGACGAGCTTTTCTGATTCAACAAAAATGTTTTTAACAATAATGTAGACACACATCTTTTAACTGTCTATCAGGAGCCTTCAATTCAGGTTATCTTTAAATCCAAATGGGTCTAACTATAAAACTGCTTCATGCTGCAAATTTTATGAGTCACCAAACAATTTAACATTTTTTACATTTGTTAATTCATATACACTGACGTTACCCATGAAGATGCAGAGAAAAAGTAATTTGTGTACAGACCAGAATAAATATTCCATGATGAAAATAACACTTTTACTTGTTTAAACCTAGTATTGTAAGAGCTTGACCACTGTAACACATATTGCAGCTGCTGCAAACACTCTCTAATCACTTCAGCTGTCATTTTTAGAGTTTAACCTTTTCACAACATACAGTGGACACTGACCATGACTGAATTTGTACGAATGTTAGGGCTTTGTCGGTGACAATTTGGCTTCTTTTTTGGAGTTGAGAGGAGAAAGACCAGATTGTTACACCAAATAGTGGAGAATATCATCTCTGATTGCACAACATCTACATACTGGAAGCAGATGGGCCACAGCAGCAAACGACCACAGCAGGTGACCTTCCTGTTAGCTAAGAACGGGAAACTCATATTCATACAGTTAAAACCTTTACCCTAAAAAACCTGCCAAACTAATAAAAACTATCTTTTCTGAAGTAAGTCCTGTGCACACTGACATTATTTCCACAGTCTCTTTAATTTGCAGCTCAAATTAATAGAAATTGACATGAATAGAAAGGATTCATGTCAACCTTTCTTGCACAAGATATTTAAAAAAAAAAAAAAACTGTAGATGTCAAGCTGCATAGTTTCTAATTATTATAGGGAAAAAAAATGTAAAGAATATCCTGTTGTGATTGGCTTAAACTCAGCTTGTTTCAAGAAAAATTTTATATAATTATCAGGCTTTTATTGAAACAAGGCTTTAAGGGAATTTGGAGACGTTTGTTGTTTCATCAATAAGTGCCATATAAACTCAGAAAACATAGGAACATGGGAACAGAGTTACAAATCCCTTCTGGAGCGAGAATCAGGATAACAAGATTTTGAGTTCAAAGAAAAGAGGCAGTCCATGTAGTTTTCTTTACTTTGACTTCTCAAGTAACAAAACTCAGTCCTTCCTGTCTAAGCTTGTGAAAGACCAGACATCTCAAATTGTTAATGTTACTAAAATAACTCTGTGGGAGGAAAACGCCATAGATTTTTGCAGTACGACTGGAAAACTGACCAGAGAAGCCCATAAGATTAGATGTAGGTTCAGCAAAGCGATTAAAATTAGAAGCTGCGTCGACATAACCTCCATAAGTCCACAATAATTTGAGTCTCTTAAGAAAAAAAAAAGTGTAAAAAAGATATATTTTCTTTATTTTCTATGAAGAAGTAGAAAAATTTCCCTGGAGCTGCACTATCCATCATTGGATTAAGATGAAATCAGATGGAGCAAAGCCCAGGAGCTTTGAGGTTGATTTTGGAACGAGGAGACTGCATGCTGGCAACAAAGACAACAAGATGAGATATGTCATAGTTAGTAGCCAGAATGGAAAGAAGATGTGGAGATGGAGCCCGTAGGTTTGAACCCGGCCTGAGGTTTGCTTTAAAGGGGCATTTAGACCTCGAGGGCAAAGAGTGATTATCTCCCTTGCTGTTCCTCTGCATGCTGCTGGTTTGAAGCTCGGTGGGCAGAACAGGCGCTGGAGCTGCTCCAGTTAGGGGCTTAAACTCCCACTATGCCTTCTCAAGTTCAAATTACATCTTCACTCAGTATTAACAATGAGATAGCACCAAATATTAAAGCCATTACTTTCCTGAAACTGAGGAACTTTCACTGGATTCACATTCAAGTTGGGTACATTCAGGATGTATTATTATTAGTGCTTATAAATAAACTCAATTTAATTCAATTTCGCTTCTTTGGGTCACAATTAAATATCAACTAAGTTCAATATTTGTTTAAATATTTTGATATTGATTTAGTAGCAGCGTACAAATCATTCCTTGGTATACCAAGTAATTTTAATCATCGTTGTGGAAACTGACATTATTTACATCCATCCATTTTCTGTACACCCTTGTCCCTAGTGGGGTCGGGAGGGGTGCTGGTAACGTTCCGGGCGAGAGGCGGGGTTCACCCTGGACAGGCCGCCAGTCTGTCACAGGGCAACACAGAGACAGTCACGACAAACAACCATGCACACACACACTCACACCTAGGGACAATTTAGAGAGACCAATTAACAGTCATGTTTTTGGACTGTGGGAGGAAGCTGGAGTACCCGGAGAAAACCCACCATGCACAGGGAGAACATGCAAACTCTGTGCAGAAAGACCCCGGGCTGGGAATCGAACCCAGGACCTTCTTGCTCCAAGGTTGGCCACTTGGTTGTGGTGATGCTCTCCAAATAGCTGCTAGCTAAGAAAGTGTGGTGGAAATGTAGGAATCGATCGAAATCTTGAACATTCCTGGACGTTGCATAAGGATCTTGAAGGTGTGCGAACCCACTAATCGATCTGATCGATTCACAGAGCTTTAGGAACTGATACTGAATTGGGGAAAATTAAATCTAATGCACTGATGAATTAGTGTTTTTAATTGTGATGCACAGCTTACATATGTTGTACTCTGGCAAAATCTTAACATGTGCTTCACGGAACTCGTTGTACATCACAGTACGGCGAGTTCTATTACGGAACTTTTTTACAGCGAAAGTTCCGTGATAGAACTTCTATCGAACTTTCAAAGAACAAACCTGTTGCTTTCCAGAACTTGCCAAGTAGTTTCATGGAAATCTTTAGGAAAGGAGACTTTTGTGGACCTTTACCAGAACTTCTGTAAAAGATAATTGAAAGTACTGAAAAGTACTTGGCAAGTTCCATGAAGGTTTTTGAAAGTACTTGATTAAATCTGTAAAATTACCTGATGGGTTCATTGACAGTTTCATGAAAGTTATGGAAGCTGCCCATAAAGTCCCAGAAATGGTCCTAAAAAGTATTCTAAAAGTTCAAGGAAAGTACGTAGTACCATATCGAGATTGATATACTATATCAATCTCAATCCTCTACACCGAGATTGATATACCATACGAGGCATGCAGGTGCCTCAAAGTAATTAGCTCCTGCTTTTGTTTTTCTACAAGGATTCCTGCTGTAGCGACCAGTTAGGTTGGTGTAAGAAAAAAAAATATCAAAGAGGCTGTGAATCACCGTTGAGGCCCGCGGGCCAACCGAACGGCTGCCTCTGGCTTGAATTATGACTGAAAGCTTTTCAAACCAGAGGCTCCGAGTGCAGGGAGTCCTGCGTGTGCATGAAACCAATGCAGCGAGAATACAGGACAAGCATATTCGCATAAATATGAGATAATTACACGACAGGGCTACCACCGCCGGCGACAGCGCATGATGGATGAGTCAGGGAAAGAAAACATGAAGAAGGAGAGCGAAGGAAGGCAGGCAGGAGTGCTGGTGTAACACTAACTCTGGAAGAAGGGATGGACAGGGAAGGCAGAACAAAAGATGGACTGAAGGATGGGCAAGTAATGGTGGAGGTCTTAGAGTCCCAGGCCTCTCCTCCTGCTCGTCTTCTGTTTCTCCCTTTTAAGGAACTCCATAACTTCAAGCAGATAATGAGTGCCTTGAAGCAGATGGAGAACAACAAAAGAAGGGAGAAAAATGTGTGCGTGTGGAAAAGGGGGGCGAGAGTCGACAGAGAGGCAGTGGGAGACAGTGAAGGGAAGAAGAAGATTAGAAGTGATAACAAATGAAGCAAGAGGAGCCGAGCTGAACGGTGATGCGTGATAAGATCATGCATTGACTTAAAAGCATACTTTAATGAAAGTCCACGAGAGGCTTAGCAGAGGGAGAGATGCTGGGATTGGTCTCAGAGGTTAGAAAAATACACTGTGCTGCAACATTTTCATAGTTTGTATAGATTTACAACTATAAACTTAGGTTTATCTATTGGGATTTTAAGTGAGAAACCACTACAAAGTAGCACATGATTGTAAGAAGGAAAGAAAATGAGAGATGGTTTTAATTTGTTTACACTAATATAAAAACGTGCCTTGTATAATCTGAAACTTCAAAATATAAACATGCATATCAAATACTACAAAAATGGAAAGCATAAACCCCAGCATCTACATAAGCATAACAAATTGATAACTCTGCAGAAACCTTAGAGACCAACTAAGTTATGAACTCCACAAATCTGCCCTTCATGGAGGAGAAGCTATAAGAAAACTAGATAAAAAATGTTTGAAATTTGACACAAACCATATAGAGATAAAAGAAAACAAGTGGGATTTGGAGCAGTGGTCAAATTAATCCAAACTTGAACATTTTGATTAAATGTTTGGTTTGTAACATACCAAACAGTATGGATAAACACTGCACATCAATCTGACTACAACGTTCTGACAGGGGAAATTGGTGGTGGCAGCATAATGCTACTGGGATGTTTTTGTTTGTAGGGAAGGATGGAAAGTTGTAGGGATGATGGATGGAGTGAAATGCAGCACAACGATGGAAGAAAACCAGGTAGAAACAGCAAAACATTTTGAGACTGGTTCATGTTACTGTATGATGATTACCTGAAACAGATACAGTCAAAACAAAAATATTCATGTCTTGGAAAGTAAAAACTGGAATCAAATGAGGAAATGTCCATATAATATGACTAAGTCTCAGCCATTTTGAGCAAAACATATAAAAACATGACCACTGTTTGTTCTTCAGTGAAATAAATCAGCCTGATTAGCAGAGTCCCAGAGGTTAGCAGGTTGAACTGATTCACACAGATAGAAAACCTCTTGATTAGTCCAATTTAAAATGTAAATAATCAAAAACCCTTATTAACAAATCAGCTGTTATTTCTGTTAAAGCAATCAGAGATAGCTTTATCAGTACATCTTAAATGTAGTCTTAATATTACTATCATTGGCTCAAAGCGATGACTGATGTACGTTGATCTTGGAGTTCACCTTTAATTTCTTTGCTCCGAACTCTTTGGTTAGTGTTCATATTCTCCTATAATCTTTATCTTTAACATGCTTGTTTGTTGTTTTCTCTCTAATCTCCTGGGACAACTCTCTTCGCAATAAAATATTATTTCAGCTCAATCTATTTCCATGATCAAGGATTTCTACAAATGGTTTTATCAGTGGGAGTGAGGTATCCAAAATGTTTTTGGTCACTATAGAGAAACAGGCATGAGAATATGTTGGGTTTGAGTGGCATTTGTATTGTATTGTGTCTGGCAGCAGCTAAATGCTTTCGTAAGGCATCTGCTTGCCAAATAAGCTTTTATAAAGTGAGAATTTGTCATTGGATTCCCTCCAAGTGACTGTAAAAGTAATACAGTAAATTTAAACCTGCTTTGATGTTTAATGCATTACAGGGTTATATGAAATCAGAAAGAAAAGCAACTCTATTTTCAGATTGTTTCTGGTCGACTCATCTAATTAACAGCTGACTTTGTTATCCTAAAAATGTGGTGAAGTTCAATTTCCTCTGAGATTTCAAGGGGGCAAAAATATGCGAGCCTCTTTCTCTCTCAGTGTCTTTGCTGTATTTTTATTTTTTTCCCCCATTCGCCCAGTTTTCTCCTCAAACCACAACAGTTGTGGCAAATGAGCAACAGCTGTCAGCACTTTGATTTGATTGTGGGATGCGTCAATCAGGGCCAGCCACATAGCGCAAAATCATATTCTGGTCACTCGTTATTTTAGCTCCCACCGAGGTCTTTCTCGAGGAACTAACTCTTTCTGTCACACAGAACAAAAACCACGCAGATTGAAACTGACCAGTGCTTGTGATCTCTGTTCAAACTACCAAGTAAATGCAAAGGGAAAGCACAAACTAACAGGAACAACTCGTCTTGGATTCCCTTCAATGTTCTCGGACCTTGCAATGGATACATATATGGCAGTTGTGGGTTATTTTTTATTTTTTTAATCATTAACATAGTCAAAGAGAGAAAAAAAATCTGGATTAAAACTGACAGCAGTGCTAAAAATGAGAGTGAGCCAAAAGGAAAGTGCAGGGATTTCTCTTCTGGACATCTTTAGGTTTGATTTTTCAAACATAGAGTCATAATTTGTGAATCTAAACCACCCGCCCTGCCAGTGCTCTAGTTAAGTCTCATTCTCTTCTCCACAAACCCGCCTGAGTCAAGCATCTTCGTCTGTCCCTCCTGGCAGACATGATCATGTCTTGCTTGAGTTTGTTTTGGTCCGGTGTTGTCTCGGTGTGCTCAAATTGTTGAAAAGCCACAAAAAAAAAAAAAAAATTAAAGAAAAGGAAACTCAGACAGCGTGACGGAATGAAGAAACAGCATCGTATTACCACAGGGTTTTTAAGATGAGCATAAAAAGATATGCCCTGAGTGAGTTCCAGCTGGAAAGAGGAAAAGGTTTTGTTCTGCCATCTTAAATGGTGAACTTTGGGAGAGTTAACTGGCATGAAGTTTGGGGAAATTATAGAAAACAAAGAAGAAAATTGTGAACAATTGTTTCTAAATATACAGATGGTTTTTTTTGTGTGAGTTGTTCTTATTGAGAAAACAAACAAGTCAACCATTTTAAACATTTTCAAATCTGTTGATCTTAAATACGTATAATTCTGTCGTCATAGATTACAACAACTTTCCTTAATATCTATGCTAATATTAATTGCATAATACACAATGCTTCAAAGAGTTTCTAAGAGTGTCTTATATTATTGCGTTCATTGATGCACTTAAAAAAGACAAATAAGCTATCTCGAGCCGTTTGGTTGATTATTTGAATATTTTGGGGATCTGTGGAGTTCCTATTAGTTGTAAGTATCTTACCTGACACTTGATTGCAGACTTCTCTCAGTTTTGAAAAAAATAAAATAAAATAAAACAACAGGAATTAGCTCTGACTTAAAAGTCAAAATCATAGCTTCAAATCTAAAATGTCATGTTTCTTTTTAACAGCCATTGATGGAGATGAGATGGAGGTTTTTCATCAATATCTTACTGTACACTAGGGGTGCACCGACTTATCGGTGCCGATTTCCTTAATTTTGATCTTATCCACTGATGTTATCAACTTTGGTCTAAAAATCAACCACTGTGCTTTTATTTTCTCCCATGAGAGAAGTTTAACTGATAAACCGGCTGACCAGGTCATGTCTGTACACTTACAGCTACAATAGTCACCACATTGTTGCCAATTCAGCAAATTTTTTGATGAATTGAGCAACATTTCAGACACACACACACAAAAAAAAATGTATCGGCCAAAATCAGGATTGGTAAGTTAGGCTTTTTAAAAATTGGTAATTGGCGATCGGCCAGAAAACTGCAATCAGTGAACCCTTACTATACACAGTAAAGAAGTGTTTTAGAAGCTTCCCAAGTTTTTGTGTTAAGCTTTTACTGCAAGACAGAACATATTAATCTGAGTTACTGATGGTAATTCAATGTAGAGTAAATAACTACCGTACTAATCTATAAAAATAAAGGGGGTGCATTTATCTCAAATGACAAGATGAAACAGCAAAAGGTGTGGTCTGACGGGGAGACAGATCAGAGTCTGTTTTATCACTTTAGTATTGAATTCTGTCTTGTTTTTAACCCATCTTGCATTTCAGTAGTTTCATGGGTTTTCTCCTGTTCAGTTTAAATATTGTTTTACTTGTCCCTCTGTTTTCTGGCTTCTCTTGTTTAGTTGTTTCCTCCTGTGTTATGTTTGCAGTCTCTTTGTGCTTCCTAGCCACTCTTCCTCAGTGCCTCAGGATATCCTCCCCAACAGCTGCAGCTCACGCACTTAATTAGACTCACCTGTTCATTGTTCCTCTAATCCTGCATTCAAGTACAGATATTTTCTCTTCAATTCACTTCTAGCCAGATTGCCTAATTAGTTTTCATGCTCCTGATCCCTTTTATGGTTTTGAGAGTTTTTAGACTCCTTATTCTGTAAAATGTTCATTTCCTCACAGTTTTGCTTGCTTCCTGTCTGTGTTTGGGTCTCCCATCGATCTACAATAGGACACACTCTACAGAAAACCTAGTTAGCTCAAATGTCAATAGCAAAAGCAGCAAACAGAAGTGAACCACCGTACACACACTAGATAAGAGACGCAATCTAGAAAAATGTTAAATGAAAACCTAAAATATTTTTGCCCCACAAATAACTCAGTGTATGTATTTGCACTTAGCTACCTGACAATTCTGTTTATGTTGCTAATAAATTTCAGTGAGTTGATGGATGACGTGGCTTGGAACACCAATAAGGAGCTTGCCCGACTTCAAGTTGATTCCATGTCAAAGAAATATTTTCAGAAGAACACAGAGAACGTATTGTATCATTAAGCACGTTGCTGCCCTCAGGCCTGACAAACACATAGTTTAAGGTCATCCCCTCTCTACATACCTGCTAAAAGCAAAAGTCTCTAACTTGTATCTGCAGACATCCTGACGTCTCATCTCTGGACAAAGGTATTTAGTACCAACATGACCTTTTAGCTTTTTTTTCTAAAAAGAAAAAATCCCTCTAGATATGGGATCTGATGTATAAACAATAATTCACACAATCTACTGTCAGTGGATGGCCTGGATGTATGCCTGCATGTGCAGAGTTTTCATAGATATAGGTTGAGATCTTGGGGAGAAAACAAAGTTGAGACCATCTGGTATTGCACAAGCAAATCTAAGCAAGATGCCTCAATATTACCTCAATTAACTGAGGTAACAGAATACTAATGACCCCAAAGAACCGCAGTCACAAATGACTTGGGCTTAGTCTTTAGCTTTAAGTTGATGTGTGCTTTGATATCAGCTTTCAGTACAAATTAGATATAAACTGGTCCAGAGGTGTGGACACAAGTTCACCATAGAATAAAGATACAAAATGAATGTCTTTAGACTCGACTTGATGAAATTAAAGACTTGGGACGTTCACACCACTGACAGGTGATCTCAGTTTGACTTGAAACCTTTGATTTGATCCGACTTGATATTTTACACCAAACAGAAAGTGATCAAAAATAAAAAAGAAAACATTTGGGCTGAAAACTAGAGACAACATCTGATCTCCTTCTGACATTTGATTTTACACAAAGAATGGAGACTCGCCGCTATAGGAAATAATTTTATCTTAACTAGTTTTTCAGTGTGTTTCCTAATTTAATCATAGAGGATGGAAAGTTACCGGTTCCAGTGTGTGTCAGTAACAAAGTAATAATGTGTTATGGAAGGAATTTGATCACAAAAAGTTTTAGTAAGTTGTATGAATAATTTGAGTTATTGTAATAATACAATGTAATTCAGACAGTATTGTCAAAGCAGGATAATGGTGTTGGAACTACAATGGAATACAGTTAATTACTGCTTTTGTATGGAATTCTGATATTTGTTTACTATGGATCAGTTTGCATATTATGTTCAAATTTTGCTGGTCTATTGGTTCATATTTACTGTAAAAAGCAACAAACGGTGATTTTCAAATGGATGAAGTTCACTTCCTCTTACTGGTTGCTCAGTCAAACAAAAACACCTTTCAAAATAACTTTAAAGTCAAAAAATGCATAGGACTGTAATTAAGTTACATATTTAGTCAAATTATTTATTTAAGACTCAAAATTAATAGTTAAAGGTTTCCACTCAACTCAAAAGTTGCATGCTTCGATTTTGGACTTTGAGACTTGGGTGGAAAAACTTGAGATTTTTTGATTTGCAATACCTGATAATAACAATAATTTGATATGTGAAATATGCCAAATTACATGCTGCTGAATTAAAGTACATTAGCTGAAGAGGCAAAAGCATATTTTTTAAAATCACATTTTATTTAATTTCGAGGGTTGGTTTTAAAATTACATCTCCAAAGTATGAACATAATGTCTCATCCAAAATGACAAAACAAGTGTGTGGCTGTGTACGTGTAAAGGAGTCTGTAGATCTTCTGTAATCTCCCGTCTTTGTGTGCCGCGCAGACAGTTTAAAAGCCCTCTATTTACCTTCCGCACCGTTCTCCTTTTTCAAGTGATATGTGTGTGTGTGTGTGTGTTTGTGTGTATTAGAGAGAAAGAGAGAGAGCACTATAAGTACTCTTGTGGGGGTGGACAGCTGGTCCCAAACAGGCATTTTAGTCTCTAACAAACCGTGACATGTCAAACATGTAACGTAGGCTGCAACAGAGAAACACGTAAAACGCTTCATTGACTTGCACTCAAAGCTTCGGGCAAATCAAAGGAGGAAAATAAATATTTTGGCTCAATTACTCAACCTGAACCCATTAATCATGTTTGAAATTTTACAAATGATGGAACAGTATTAAAACGGCTCAAACAAATGTGCCGCCGAGAATTCCTGTGCTACAGGTAAACCCCTTCAGGACAGGTTAGTGAAGCAGCAAATTTGTTAAGACGTGTCTTTTGCTTGGATATGTGTGTGTGTTTTTATCTCTGTGCTTGTTAATCCTAAACTCTCCCTGCTTTCATTTTGTTAATCTTTGTTTTTTAGTGGATGGAAGTCAGACTGCCAAGATGTCATCGAATGTCTTTTTGTCATATTGTTTGAAAATAAAACTTTTTAGACAAGAATGGCTCCTTCATGTAAATCAGAGATCAAAGTTTGGTGAATAAATACATGGATGAGCACATTTATTGTGTAAGAAATTGTCTTACTCATCTTAACCTTAATCCAGAGAATAGCTTTGAGATTACTTAGAGTGGAGACTGGAAGCTAAGCCTTCTGGTAAAACATCAGTGTCTGACCTTACAAAACTGCTTCTGGAAAAATACTTAGAAATTCTCATAAAGACACTTCTAAACTTCATAGGAAGTGTTCCCAGAAAAGTTGAAGCTATTATATCTGCAAAAGGGAGGAGCAACATATTATTAAACCTTACGGATTAAGTGTGAGATGTCAAGCAAGTTTATTTGTGTGTGTGAAGGTGAATAAGCAAATCTTTTAGACATTTTGTCTGTATTACATTTATGTGTAATATATTATCATTACCATAGGCTCAAATGGCTTTTACAACACCTTTCTTGTTCTGAGTATCCGATATGAAAGAATTGAACTGCATTTTTCTGGAAACTTTACAAACTTCAGTACAAAATAAAACATTTCTGTCTGTGATCCAACGCTAGGCCTGCTGAAACGAGGACATGGGACGCTTGTTCAACCAGTTGAGCTACCCACAGTTTCAAAGAACAGATTCACGTTCAGATCAATGTGTCAGATAACTTTGATGTTTTTTGGTATTATATCCCTCTACTAGTTTCTGCCAAAACTCACCATTTACACCCAAATTAGCTGTGCTAAAACCACATTACAACTTCCATTCATCAACACTGAAAGTTAAATTAACGAGAGCAGCTCTTATTATTCCTATCTTCGGACCCTGCCTATTTGTGTATCATATGGCCGTGAACCCACAGCTGCAGCAGGACCTCACACACTGGTGGTCTGAGGTGCTTTGTAAGGTGTTTAAAGACCATTTGCCTGGATAACTGTTGACAGATGTTTTCAAAAAGACTTCACTGCAACTGCACCATCCGGACATGAAACCTTAACATTACGTAGTTGACTTTGGAAATGGGTGTTAGACTCAGAACTGTATTGAAACCTCCACTCGTTATGCACAGAGTCTAGCAAAAGTATTCATTTCCTTTGAATGTGTGCATATTTTTTTAAGTAACAGCAAAATCTTGACAATATAAAAGCACATTATTAGGGTTATATGGCAACACAAGGAGAAAAAAAACCAAGAAAAAATATGTTCTCATTTTTTCTTTACAAATAATACTGAAAAGTGTGGCGTGCACTTGAGTTCACCTTCCTTTGCTTTGATTTTATGCCTAAATAAAATCCAGTGCCAATACCTACTTTATTCACCTCTTTAGTCCATAAGAGGCACCTGTAATTTAATGTCAGCATAAATTTTGTGATTTCCTCAGAGGTTAGTGAGGCGGCTCACATATTGAGACCACGAGTCAACAAGTAATCTCAACCCAAAAAATGATCCAAATAATTGTCAAATTAACCAAAATCAACTCTAATCAGAGATGTATACTGGACGCTCCTCCTACACGACAAACCACAATGAATGGTAATTTAATCAAAATGGAAAAGTCCCAGAAAATCAGAAGCATAGCACACAGAGTAGTTTACAGCACTACAGAAGTAATACTGTAAAGGTGTCATGAGATATTTTGACTGCCTAGACCTGCATAATCTATGCAACCACAATACAAAAACCCAGTGAAATGCTGTGGTAATCATCTTGTTTATGTAAAGTGTGGAGCGTCCTGCTCAGATTTGGAAACATTAATTGGAAAAAAACCCACACAAACTTTATTTTTTAAAACAAAAAAATAAAGTAGCCATCGAAATCACTGCGCTGAGAGTAAAATACAAACACACAAAGCAACACAACTCTTTAATCTGGCGAGATGAATCAAAAATAAAGATGGTTTGTGTGACACTGTCTGCAATTTTGTTATTTGATGCATAGTTCACCTGGTGACTGTTGCAATGTGATGAAACGTAAAATAGCAGACTGATATATTTGCACTCCACAGTTTTGTGCGGTTTATAAATTGCTTAAATGTCAAACTGTAAAAATACCAGAGTCAGCGACAGTCAGAGGAGCTGCTCAATCCACTAAACATCCAGATAGTGACCAAAAGTTACCTCGTTCAGAAATCTGAGTCTTCTTTCTCAAAAACAGGCTTCGGTGAGGCTTTGATAGCCACACAACTAAGTGCTCACAGATACGAGCCATTCAAACATCAGATGAATGAACACCCACCCTCTTCATCGCCCTAATTGCTTTTGAAAACATGACGGAGAGCTGAACAACACGGGGAGTGACAGCTCGCGGTGCTTTCCTGAGGGACTAAGTCAACAAGCTCAGACAGTGACATGAAAGAGCTCACACACCTCTGCGGTTATGCTCACTCACACGGACGACCAATTGATTAACTCATAAATCAGCCTCATCCCAGGCCCCGGGCCTTGTGGCGTCCCCCTCCACCTCCAACCCTCTAGAACTTAAAAAAAAAAAAAAAATAGATGTGCTGTGAATCCACGGCCCAACCCTGCAGCCTCCAGCTAAGTAAGTGGAGGCGGGATGTTCACAGCTCATGGCAGAAACCCAGCAGTAGGGAGAGGCCAGGTGGAGCAGGTAGACTGGGGGAAAAAAATAATCAGGGTGGGTTTCGCTGAAGCGAGTTATTGGATTAGTGAGTGTTATTGTAGAAGACAGGAAGGGATGGAGAGGGAAAACACAGAGGGATTTGAAGAGGGATATAAATGTGTTAAAAAGACAAAAGACAAAATAAGCCTAATCAGATGCTGTGTAGTGCTGCCAAAACAAGGGGAGACAGATATGGAGACAAAGAGGGAGAGAGAGCATAGAGGAATGCAGTAAATCCCTGAGTGACTGAACTATCCTCTGGAGAAGGAAAAGAAGAATTTTTATGTGCTGCAGGTGAGCAGAGCACAGAGGGAGGAGGGGGAGGAAAAAAGACGCCGATGGACAGATGGAAAAAGATGGACGGAGCTCGGGGGTGGCCGAGGGAATTTGAGGGAAGCGTGAAAGAGTCTGATTGTAGCAGGGAAAAATGGGGCGCGTGGGGTGAAAATGGAGCAAAAGTGACTCAAGTAAAGCAAAATGGCTTCTTGTGTCATCGGAGAGGGTGGCACACAGATGGACGCAGAGAAGCGAGACGGGGAGACATGTGGGTAAATTATCGGAGAAGAAGAAAACCCACAGAAAGTAGCTAACAAGGATGAGGACTGCAAGAGAAATGGCTCGACTAATGTATCTGTGACTTTCTAGGTAATTAATGAATGAAATCCGTTCTGAAAATAAATTCTGAATGACATATTACAGGCAATTATTCTCTACTGGAAATATACAACGGGGAAAAATTACTCTCAAAGAGGAAACAAAACACTCCATGAACCACTCTTGATCTGGAAGATAAATCTTGTCTCATTTTTCTTCTTTTCTTTGAATTTATTTTCTTTGCATATAACTTTGGTTATGCTTTTATTGCAGTACGTTCAATAAAGTCAAACTGAACTCAACTCATTGTGAGAAAAGTGAAGAACCAGTCCACAGCAACATGGTGTTTGTTAACGATCTGAAGGCAGTGGAGACCACAGTCGCCAAGAACCACAATACATTAAGCTGTGAAGGATTAAAATCCCAAAGTCCCCCTGCAATAAAAGCACATATGCCTGTTTAAGTTTGCCTGTGGAAATGTAAATAAAAATGCTCTGGTCACATAAAATCAACATGAAGCTCTTTGTTAAACACCTAAATTCATAAGACACAAAGAACACAACATCCACTGTCAAGCACAGATGTTAAGGGATCAAGCATTGGGATCGTTATTCTACTAAAGACAGACAATGCCATAATCCGTCGAGGGGGCTGTTTACTGGGAAATTGGGGTGACATTTGGGTGAATCATTGAGAAGAATACTGGTCTTGTCGTAAGAGAGTTGTGAGTTCAATGTGACTGTTCCCTTGAACAAAGCTCTTAACCCTAAGTTGCCAACCAAACTGCTTCTGTGTAATGCAAATTAAATGGATAGTAGGACGAAAAATGCCTGACGTGTTTTCCATTCAGCATTCGGACAAGAATACTCTTTCCTCAACCAGAATACTGAAGATGGGTCAAGAATCAACGCGAAATAAGGTCATGCAGTGATGTTTCCAGTCTTCAGATCGTATTCCTTTAGAACATCTGATTACCAGGGCCAAGTGGCAAATAAGAAACCTGAAATATTTAGAGGAAATATTGGTACAAACATTGTGGCAAACTACAAAACAAGTTTCTCGACTAATTTTTAGCTTGGGAATCATACATTTATCCTCATTTAGTGGCACACCGAATATCAACTTTAACATAATGGGTTGTTTTTCTTTTGGGGTTTTTTTCCTAATGTTGTGTCCCTTCTCATTAAACTCAGACCTGAGTTTCTAATTGGCAAAACAAATCTAACGTAGCATGTTTATCACATGCATAAACTCACACTGCTTTTAAAATTGCCCTTGGGCACAGGGCAATTCTTTTGTTTAGATCAGTTTGATCAAATTAATCCTCTCACGGGAATACAGTTTTCTTGATAGGTAGGACAAATGCTGTATTTTGCCAACTGTCTGTTCAAAAGAGAAGAAAGCTTTGAGGTTAAATAAATCAAAAATGGCAACAAAAAAAAAAACAACAACCTTCAGCTATATTAAGCATGCACCATTGCACATCCCTCTGGTTTGTTGTTGCATTAATAGTTGCAACAGTTTGATGTTAGTTCTAGAATAGCGCCAGACAATGTGACAGGTTCTCATTTTTCTGTTTGATACATCACGTCTTTGAAAGTGCAGTCTCTTTTGCTATCATTTGCTGGGAAAGCAGCATCAGAGCCAGTAGCCTCTTTCACAAAGTATTTGTGTAATAACCTCCCTCTGAGCTCCATTTGGCCATTCATAAATTACTAGCTCAGATCTACACAGTTGTGAGTTTATCAAAAAACACAGGAGGTGTTGGAAGTACCGATGTCAGCACTGCTCATCAAATCTGCATCGTAAGTTTCCATGTACTATTCCTTTAAAAAAAAAATAACAGTGAACAAATTGTAGCATTGCCAGCTAAGCAAAAGCTTCAGATTCCAATAAAGTATGCCACCTTCTTCTCGTTGGAGTTTTTTTTCAAGCTTTTAATCCTTTGGCTGGTTGGTCACACAAACCATACTTAATCACTAAATCACTACCTTGACCTGTGAAAGTTGCTTGCTCCAATCCAAGTCAGCTGATGTGATTCAGGGACATAAAACACAGGCTAGCTGTACTCCACCCCCTTCCTTCATCTGTCATTTTACGAAACACATGGCCGGGCTAAAAGGTGCCTCGTTGCCATCTTGAAGTGTTTTGTGAAAGGGGCTAGTGTTAAAACTGTGAACAAGTTGATATAGGAGGTTGTCTTACTTCTGGGGTCTTTTCTGGACCCTCCAGAGATATTTGCACAAAGAGGGAGGCTTCATAAAATAAAAATAACTTAATGGACAATACAAAGCATCCTCTTCACCAGACTGTAGTGCAGCAACGGATCTGTAGATGAGCCTTCCTGCCAACACCACCTTATTTAGAGATGAAACATTAAATTTTCCTTTGGGAAAAAAATATTTTTGAATTGAATTGACTTGGATTACTATGATGAGCAATGTACGTCAGCACTCTGTAAAATGCAAACCACCTGGTTAACGCTGTCTGCTGCTGCTACACCTTCTATGTTGTTAATGCATTGCAATTAGAGTGAACAAGTGAACATTTTGATATTGAACAAACGTTTCCCTATCGTCAGGGCTATGTTTGATTTTGAAAACTGATCAGAAGAAGATCCAACATCTGCTGGTCATTTCGCCTTTTTGTGGCTGACATTATCAGGTATAAAACTGTACTGTCCACCACAGGATCTGCATCAGTTTGTATCCACCAGGGGCATGTTTCATTTCTGATTTGGCATTCAGTTATTTAAAGTAGTTTTCCACCGTTTTTCTCAAGGTCTACTGTGAAGAAACTCAGTTCAATGACAGTAATAACCAACATCTAACAGCAGGAGTTTGGTCAGAATTACACTATAATGACGAAAGCCTTGGGTCGCCCCTCTCTGTCATTGAATTTGGGTGTATTTAATCCAGCCCCTGGGCATTCACACTGCTTCTACAAACAGTTGTGAAAGAATGGGTCACTCCCTGGAGTTCAGTGAAAACCAACATGGTCTGGTGATATAATGTCCCTTGTGCAATAGATCAAGTCTTGATATTTTATAGCAACAAAATATTCATGGTGAAATGTTAGCTGTAATATCATAAAATGGAAGCAACTGGGAAGGAAAACAATTCAGCCAAAAAATGGTGAGCATGTGAAATCGCTGCGCTAGATCTGCAGGTTATGGATTCTGAGGAGCATATTGTGCAGATGTGGCTGACTTTCAGCAGATCCAGTAGCTACAGACCTCCAAACTTCAAGTGGTCTTCAGATTAATTCAATAACAAGGAATGGGTCTCCATGACAGAGCAACAAGTCTTATATCAACAAGAGCAAAGTAAAGCATCAAATGCAACAATTTAAATCCCACTTCCACTGGATACCAGTGCAGTGAAGAAATAAATCATGCCACCCTCTCTGGTAATCTAATGGACTAATCTGGGTTTGGTAGTTACCAGGAGAACAACAATGCATTGTTCCAGATGTAAGGTTTGGTGCAGTGATGATTTGGATGTGCGGTTATTTCTCCTGACCCTTAGATCCAATGAAAGGGACACAATTCGGTAACCCTCACACTTTTTACGATGACTTAGAGCAGACAGTGCAAACCAGGTCTTCTCATCCAACATTACTGCGGTCCACACAGATTGGCTTCAGGATTAATGGTCATATTTTCTCTTAAACACGCTCCAAAACTTTGTGGAATGCTTTCCCATAAAACAGAATAGTTGGAAAGGGCGAACTGACATTATGAATGGTATATCATTTGAGTTCATTTGTATATGAAGGCAGATGAGGTAATACATTTGGCAATTTTGTGTGAGGTTGTAATCAGAGCAAATCATCAGCACCAAAATAAAGGTAGCATAGTTTTCAGATGATGGTATACCACCATATTAAATGACATGAGTATTTGATTATTTTTATAGTCATTTATTTTCGCAACTCGTGTAAACACTTAACTACAATTAATAAAATAGTTTGCAGGAAATAGAAAAATCCAAAATTGTAATGTCTAAGAACGAAATGGGGTTAAAAAATGATCCAGGGCTCGATCCAACTCACATTTTAGTGGTTTATTTGGGCTTGATGCCATTTGATACATCTGTAAAAACATTTTTGGAAGAGCTAGGATTTGAGAATTAGACTAACTCACAAATCAAAATGAAGGCCTAAGAGTTGCCTCTGCTACAGGATGATGGAGAAAGGAAAATTTTGTTCCTTTTTTTGGTAGAGATTAAAATTTTAGAGTGTTGAAAAGCAGAAAAAGCCAGAACAGAAGAAAGGTCCCAAGAAGCAAATAAAAGCTCTTCACCATGATAACCCCCAGGTCATCGCGCCCTCTTTATGAGATCATTGAGCGTCAATCAAGCAGACAGTCCCGTCTGAGCCTGGCGGACCAAGTCCGCTAATAATATCGATGCCTCGTCAAAGAGCTGGCTGGCTGAGTCGCTCTAACAGAGCTCAGCTGTTATATTGCATATTAGTTCCAGCGATTTGTCTCTGCCGCGCTGACAGGGAGAAACAGGCAGAGAGGGAAACCGCGAGGGCAACGGTGAGTGATGGCTGTTAGATAGCTATGCACGACAAGCCTCATTCCAACGAAGTTCTGACACATAGAGATAATGATTCACACACGTGCTGGGCCTGCAAGCCCACACAGGGGCAAACAATACAAACTCACACATAGAATGTGCACACATGGAGCCCACAAAGCTGCCTTTGTTGACTACTAGCAGCCTCTCAGCCAGTGCTTACTAAATGTAAAAAACACACATTGTCTCGTGTGTGTGCATGTATACATGTGTCTGACACGGTAAGCCCTTTCCCTTTTAGTCTGAGAGCCATAAGTGAATTGATATTTATTTTGCATCCAGCACAAGTATCTTGGTGATTTTAGGGTGGAAACATGCGGCTGTGTGCAGGTGTCTACCTCGCAGGTGACTGTAATAGAGAGGAGATTCTCATTGATCCCTTAATATCCGGCCTGAGGCCAAGACAGCGAGCCAGAGAGCCTGTGGGAAAACGTGTAGTTGAGAGCACGAAATGAAAGAAAGAAAAAGATAACAGGTGTGGAGGCGATAAAAGACCGGGAGACAGGGGATGACCAAAAACGATAAGAGGCAGAGGTGGTGACAGAAGCGAGCCGAGTGGCGGCATTAAAACAGACACAACAAGACAGCCGGGCTGTTGGACGGATTAGCAAAGGTGTGTTTGTACCTGTCCTTATGTGCTCTGTCACGGGTATGGCCAATAGTTGTTTTTTTTTTGTTTTTGGAAGTCGGGGGAAGACGAGCCTCGTGAGAT
Source organism: Brachyrhaphis roseni (assembly GCA_903066815.1). NCBI lineage: Eukaryota > Metazoa > Chordata > Actinopteri > Cyprinodontiformes > Poeciliidae > Brachyrhaphis > Brachyrhaphis roseni. Next base: position 32,722 of record CAEFZY010033322.1, on the reverse strand, counting down.
AGTGGGACGAGAAAGTAAAGTAAAATGGGAGGTGGGATGGTGCAACTAGGAGACGGGAAGGGAAAGATGAAAAGAAAAAGGTCGTAAATTTTCGCAAGGACAGACGAATAAAACCTCTGCTAAGCCCCCGCCCCTCCTTTTTCAACCACAAATGGGGACTAAGCTTTGTTTTTCAGAAAACGCCCAGACCTCAGAGTCCAGTTCTCTCATTTACTGCATCCCAAATGACCAATGACACCACGCTGTGTACAAAACCTAGTATTTATTCTCTCTCAAGTTACAATACAGTATTATCACACAGGGAAAAATAAATAAACATTTTTGTTCAATAAATAATGGCAATATGATCCATAACCTTTGGCCATAACAGCACACATTTCAAACACATGACGACAAATTTATTCTGAAAACAAAATGTTTTAACTTGCTTGGAGGGAAAGTTGAGTGGTTTGAGTTTAGGAATGTGAAGCCAACTTACAGCATTACTTCAACATTTTGAAAAGTGAATATCAGAGTGGTGAACATGTCTTGAACTTGCTGTCATAACACCTGGCACAAGCATGTGTCTTAAGTGATCCAGTCTGAAGGCTAGTTGAAGGCATAAGGCATCGAGTTCACTGATTTACTTCAGTTTTTCTTTCCAGCATATGGCTTAAATACTCCAGCTGTTAAACTCAGATGTGCCACAGGGCAAAATGAAGGACAAGATATTTGAAACCCTTTATTGGTCTACATTTAAGCAATGTCGCTTCAACAGTGTGCAGGTAAAAATAAGTCAATTTAAAATATGTTCGATGAATAATATTCGCGTGTATTGATTGGGTGCATTGCTCTAAACATCTAACCACTTTAGTTGAGTTTTTGGAAAGGGAGATTATGTAAGATGCATGTTTATTTGTTAGCATAGAAGTTGAATGGTGGATTCATATTATGAGTTTTGTTGTAATCTGTTTTTTTAACTTTCCCCTTGAATAAACAAAACTTTTTGACGAGCTTTGTTTACTGAAGTTTTTTGACCTCTATCACTGCTTGTAGGTTCCCTAAGTAGGATCTAGTTAACACAATTTCACAAATTTTGCAGACTAGAGGAATGTGTCAGCTTTGGTGTGTTAACACTTTGTTTGAAAATAGCTACAGGTGCAATGACATAAGCAAATAGAAGCTTTACAGAAAGGAGAAAACTAGAATAACACTGCATGTAGCTAAACACGGACTGTTTTTTCAGCTCACACACACACACACCACAGACTGTTTTCAGTACAAAAGGTGTGTACTCTTTTGCACACCTCACTGCTATTTGGCACACCGGTAAATAAATATTTATATCCTGTATAGCACTTCTGGACAGATGAAAACTACATTTCGTTGCTTGTACTTGTGACAGTGCAATGACAATAAAGTTGAATTCTATTCTATTCTATTCTAATCAATTCAGTTAGCAAGTTCCAATGTATACAATTAGCTAAAATATAGATATTAGTTTTTGATTTTAGTGTTTGTGTATATATAGCATTTTTTTAAAAACCAAATAAAACATTTGAAAGAGACTTTTGTTGATTTTCTCATTAATGAATAGGCCAACAGCAGTAAGTCAAAATCTTATTGAGTTTTCTGAAAATCTGGATTTAACTACTTATAAAAAAGTGCTAAGATGTACAGTAGTTTAGCAAAGCTGATATGATGAAATTGATTCATTTGAAATTTGGGGAAAATGTTTTTTTTAGAACAAAAAAAATAAGTTAATTTTATCAAAGCACAAACAGACATAATCTGAAAAAACAAAAACAAAAAGGTCTGAACTTGTCTCTTAATATTAACCACTGTAGTAGTTAGCTAAGGTGGTTAAATAGTCACTGGTTTCCCAGTTAGGTTGGCCAAAAAAGAACTGCATTTATTATATTTTTGATAAGATAAAAGTTATTGTAAGGGAAAGTGTCTCCACTAACTGAAAATATGATGCAGCAGTACTGCAAAAAATGCTTTAAGTTTTTATTTTTAGCCTCTAAAATTCTAAAGATTATAGAAAGTGGTGATATATGAGTAGATTAAAGCCTAAGTTGTGAGCACCAAATCTAAAACAGAGGCAAAAAATGTGTTTCGCCGCTCAGCTTGGACTGTGTGTGTGGCTCTGTTGTGCGATTACGGTAAACTACAATTTCCTCAATAATTACTCAGCAGTACCCTTCTGCTGGTTAGTATACGTGATCACCCCCTGACTCATGCCTCCTCTCTGCCTCAGTCGTTCCTTTGGGAATTTTCCCTCCTTCTCTTGTCTTTTGCCCATTCATATTTTTTTTTCCTTCTTCCTTTAGAGAAAGTGAATATTTGCTGATTCACACATGTGAGGTCACTGAATCAGCTTGTGCACAATGACTGCACTGTCTGTCTCGCTGCCGGTCACCCGGCCAGACTGCGTTGCGTGTCTGTGTTGTTCAAGCCTAACTACCTACAGTGGTTTTTCTGTTGATCTATGAGCTGTGAAGTCCGGTAACTCAGACCCAGTCTCAGTGAGTTTATCTCAATAACCTCCAATGTGCGGTTAGAACAGTCTTGTCATGGCTTTGTGTGCTTTATGGTCCAGTAGCAGGAATGGTGACCAACCAAAAAAGTCCTTTATCCACTGGTTCCAGTACGGGATGAATGGATGTGTTCAGTATAGATGCGGTAATGTGCTTAGAGAGATCTTGGTTGCTTCCTCTCAGACTTTGTGGAAACAATAGATTTCCGCCTTGCTGTACTTTTATGAGTCTTTGTCTCCTTGTCCGGGCCGCCTAAACGTCTCAGCCTCGGAGTCTCTTCTTGAGACGGTTGAAGTCCTTGGCTGATCTCCACAACCAGCTCTGCAGCTCTCGCAGGATCCAGAAGCCCTCCACCTTTCTTGCGAAATCGTTCATCATTGGCCGAGCTGCCAGGAGTGACGAGGAGGTGGAGGGGGAGGAGGACGAAGAGGAGAGCAGTGGACTCAGAGGAGGAGAGAGAAGGGAGGTGCCCCTCTGTAGAGAAAGAGGGACAGGCTGGGGGAGAAGGGGGTGCTCCTCACCCACTCCGAACTGGTACAGGAGCGAGAGAGTGGAGAGAGGAGGCGGGAGGGTGGGGTAGAGAAGAGAGCGAGGACGCCGTTGGTGCTCCTGGAAGGAGGAAGAGGAGGCTGAGTCCATATCTTTGTCCTTTTCTCCCTTTAAAACGAATCTGCTGTTTGTTTCTAAAATAAATCTGTCATCTCTGAGGGCGTCTCGGTGATCTGAGTTCAGACTGAAGCTGTACTGGTTGTTTGTTTCCTGATGGTTTATGGTTTCTCCAGAGCCCAGATACAACACTTCAACTCTGATTTTAGTCTCCCTGTCCTGCTCATCCTCATTCTCTTCTATACTCAACAACCTTCTTCTTCGGCCCCAGTTTTCCATCTCTTCCTTCAGCTCCTTCACCTCCTCTTGCTCTTCCCTCTCCTCTCTTCTCACTCGTTCTCCTCTTCCCTTCTCCCTCTGTCCACCACTCCGCCCCACAGCAGTGGTTGCCTCCGACTTCTTCCCCGTTCTCCCTCTTCTTCTATCCATCTGGTCGCCGTCTTCTCTCTCTCTGACCATCTTTATCCGACTTCTTCTCTGGCTGCCACGCTGACTGGACTCTGTTCTTGACCCATCTCTGGATCGGTACAGGCTCTGGCTCATGAGCGGAGCAGGTCGGTTGCTCCCCGTTCCCCGCTGCGGGAACTGCAGCTCACCAGCTGCAGCTTGAGGGGGGGACGAGTAACCGAGGGAGTTCATTAGTGCAGAAATGGAGCCGAGAAGTCCATCCAGACCGGTGCAGAAGTGCAGCAGGGATGTTTTGAGGGACGGGCAGAGGGTGGAGCGGGCCAGCTCTCTGACAGCAGCCAGCAGGATAGAGTAGGCCCTCTGGTTCTGTGCGAGTCGGGCTTGGTTCTCCAGACCGTGCCACAGCTCCAGTCGGGTGGCGGCACTCGGCAGAGTCAGCGCCGTGCTGTTGGGCCGAGGAGGAGAGAAGTCTTTCTCATTGAACGGCGGGCCCAGATATGTCAGCTGCAGGAAAAGCAGAAAGAAAGAGACGATTAAAAATATAAGGAAATCCATTACAAACAGGGCTGCCTTGACATTTAATCAACACATACAAACTGAAAATACAGTAAGACAAGCTGAACAGCAGATTAAACAAAGCGATGAGTGACGATGACTTAGCAGTTTGACTTTGTTTTCTTTCCCAGCAAAGTTACAAAACAGCTGGGTTAACCACAGTGTTTTGAATAAAAATCTGCCAGATTTGGATTAACAGAGCTCTGCTGACACATTCCCATATCTCAGCAAATTAATTAGGAAAATAAGGCCTCGTGAGACACGCTGACAAAAACATTTGGAGCAAAAAAAAACCATCATTTGAACACTTTGAACTGTTTTTTCTTTTCTTGAAACTCAATGAAATCCTTCAAGAACTAGGCTGCTGTGGGAATATTCTTCAAAACTCAGGAATAATAAAAAGAAAAGCAGCAGGTCAGCTGAGAAAAGGGGGGAAAATAAACCAAATTGATTTTCTGTCTAATAAAAACAATGTTCCATTTGATTTTTGCCAAGTCAGTGCTACTGCCAGGTCAAACAAAAGGAGAGGTGAGTCTGGCAAAAGGTCAAACAAAAGGTTGATTTGATAAGTGACATAAATCAACAATAAAAATCTTTTTAAGTCTTTTGGATTTACAGTAAAGCTAGAAGTGTCTAAATAATTTGATTTATTTGACTTACTTCAGCTTAAGCAAGAGAAGCGGATAAATGAAAAACAAATGTTTGGCTAAAATAAACTAACTTTTCTTAACAGTTTCTTTTCTGTCTCTCATCCCTTGAGAAGAGTCAAAAAACTGCACATAACTCTTTAAATTTAGGATCTCAGTACCCTAATACAATTATTTCAAACAAATGATTGTTTTCAGGTTTAAAATTAAAAAATATTAGCATATCTTCAGAAGGAAAACAATCCTCCCACATACCCAGCAGTGAGCATAAGGAGCTTTTCCAAATATTCAGTTATTGATTCCCAAATATCTCCTGGTCTAATCTGACCTAAGCACATTCTTCCAGTTAAAATCCCAGTAGAGTTTAAGCAAACTTACATTTTCCTGTTTGTGAATGTAGGACAGGAAAGAAAAGTCTTTTTACTGACAAAATCACTCCGAAATAGTTTTTAAATATAATGGTTGTTATGGAGGCTAAAGTTATATATTGTCCCTTTGCAACTACGTCACTTAATCGTTCGAGGCGCCATGACGGAAGTCGGAAGTGAGGGACGGAAGTATTTTACAGAGCAACTGAAATTGTTTTCCCAAGTTGTTTTTGCCAGTTTATTCATGGCTTCTACTTGTTCGAGTCAAGCTAATTTGTCTGTGAACGTAACACACCTGATTAGGGAACTATAGAACTATAGGTCCTGTTAAACGAGATGCTAACCAGTGTTTTTCCATACATGCTAGGCTACATGACGGTGCGGCATTGTTTCCATGGTTACTAAGACGCATACCTTCCCCATAATGCGATATTTGACATCTTTCTGATCATACGTTCCTTAGAAAGTTTAGGAACGTAAAAAGTGTTTCCTGAAAATCCGCGATTACACTGAGGGCTAAGCAGTTATTATGATTGACAGAGCTGATCCATCACCGCCATACCTTTCCTCATTCAAAGTTATTCAATAACAAATTTGGTCTTCGTCCTTGTCTTTCTCTGCAGCCGACCGCGCAGCACCCCGTGACCATTTTTACTGCGAAATCAACTTAATAAAAGCGATATTAGACTACCAGATGTGCGCTTTTTGAGCTTTACAGGAGCGCATAGGTTGTTTAGACGTCCGTCATTGCGGAGTGGGCGGGGTTTCGAAGAGAGTGACGTCACGTGCAAACGGTCTGTGTGACATTAGGTGAGTATCTTCTGTCTTGTAGCCATTCTATAACTTGTAAAGATCTGCATATGTTTTACTTGAATGTCATGTTTGTTTTTCCCCATTTTGTAGAGAAAGGAGAAGTAGATCTCTGTGTCACATCATATTTACACCTCAGGTAAACAGGAATCATTAATTAATTGGCCTACTAATTAAAGGTTTCTGGACATTCTGATTCACATTCAGAGGAAAGTGTACATTGTAGTAATCCTTTAGGTACATTTATTTTGTCAGTAAGAGTGACTTTGTTAAATAAAAACAATTAAATTTCAAGTTTTATGAAAAATTTGTGTCTTAGTGTGTAACTATTTTATATAAAAATAATCTCAAAGAATTACTCACATATACGTCTTTGATTTCCTTGAGCTGGTACTCCAGGTATTTGGTCAGCTCGTATGTGCTTTCGATCGAACTTCTCTCGCTGGCCAAGTTGTGGGAAGGATCCACGGCCGTTGCCACGGCAGCAGCCAGCAGCACCGCGAGCAGCTGACGGACTGTGGGGAGAAATCAAAAGAAAAATGGCTGATTAAAACTTCGGCAATTAGAGATGATTCTATAATGACGTGCATGTCTCAGGTGTCCAAATGTTAGCACGCACAGCAGAGTTATTTGTTTTAAAAACAAAGAGGCAGACTTTATTTCAGCTATTATTTTCTCATATGTTTTGAGATCATTTATGTTGGAAACTGAGTTTTGTAATAAATCTAATGACGAAATGGACAGAAATAACATTCAGCAGCAGTTTCCAGACTTCACCATAACCGTTTGTTGGAATTGTAAAAAATATTCAGGTTTATTTCATTGCCTGTGTGGCGACGACTTTAACCCGGTTGCACCCTGCCAGGGTCAGAGTTATCCGACACTGCCAATGAAACCTTTTCCGTTTCCAATCTCGTTTTAGAGGTCTCTGGCTGTTGGAGGTTTACTCTGGCTTTAAATAAAACCTCGCCTAATAGCTCTAGACAGTAAAACAAATGGCTCCTATGTGCAGGGTTCACACTAAAGCTCACACGTATGTTCATTCCTGACCAAATCCCCCCAAAACAAAGACATGTGGCTTTCTTTACCATCACAAACATTAACGTGTTTGCATCGGTTTGTCGAGGCCCTCTTGTTTAGGCTTTAGCTTGTTTGTATAGCTGCTTTAGGTTACATGTGAGTGTTTGCTAGAATGTTTGCAGTCGACATCATATACGTGGATTAGCGTTACATTGCTGTGATTGTATACAGTGATGTTATGTGTGTTTGAGGAAAAGCGAGACGACGGGGCTATCAGAGGAAGTGGGGGGTAGCAACACTGAAACCTTTCAGACCCCAAATCTTTGGTTTCAAACAGAGAAAATTGGAGCTGAAAGCTTGATTTTTCGACAGTACGGTACTTCATGTACGTCCGGCTCTCGTTTTTTTGGTGCACTCTTTGGATGCATTCACTTTTTTCCCCGCTAAATTTCTCCAAACCCAACACTTTTTCCTCCTCCTGCACTCTCGGCGCTCCCTTTCATCCTGTCGTTGCCCAGACAGAAAGCTGTGATTCATGCTCCTAAAACATGCTGCTGTTCATTAGGTGTGAAAAGTGCATTGCACAATATTTCTCTCTGGCGCTCAGTCAGCCTTCGTCCAGCTCAGACACACCTCAGTCGGCCCTCCTGTTGCCCCACCAATTCAATCCCTTTCTCCTTTTAAATTAGTCACAGTGTACTTAAGCCTTCCTCCCTTTTCCTCTAGAGTTTCTCCTCCATCTCCTTTCTGCCTCAGGTTAGAAAAAAAGAAAAAACAGCAGCCAATTAACCCCGATTAGCTCGCTTGCTCCCTCTCTTTTCATTCTGTCATCCTCCACGATGGACCCCACAAGAAGAACGAGAGACCTAAAGTGAAATCGCTCTGACATATTTCAAAACATTTAGCTTTAACACGCTGTTGGGCCCGCCGAATGGAGAAATGACCTTAAACAGCCAACGCATTTTCCCTGTGACTCAGCCGTATCGGTGCCCACTCCCAAACAGGGTTGGGTAGAAACTCACTGTTCTTATGTATGCTATACTACTCAACGGACAAAAATGTACAGCCCTTTGTACAAACCTTTCCGCCGTAGCACTGTTTGTATGTTTAGGGTTGTTGTCCTGCTGGGAGGTGAAACTCCACCACTGTCGAAAGTTTTCTGTCTTTCCATTCACTCTGAACGCTGTCCCTGTTGAACAAAACCATTCCCACAGCATGATGTTTCCACTACCATGTTTCATGGCTCGCTTCTTTACAAAATAGTCAGTTAGGTAGAAAGCAGTTTTCAAGATTTAGCATATATGTAGGCCACACATTAATTTGTATCAATCCACTGTAACTCAGGCTTTATGCTTAGTCTCATTGTCCTGCTGGAAGGCTTTTGCAGCCTCTTACAGTTCTTTTTATCCTGTTTTAGCTCCTTTCACCTTCCATCAGCTCTGATCAGCTCTTCTTACCCCCATAAAGAAATGCTGACGTTCCCACCATCATGAGCCAAAGTGGGGATGTGCAACAAAATTCAGTTTTGGTCTCATCTTAGTAGAAAAACATCTTTAAAGGGTATTGGGAGGTGTGGGGTGTGTGTGGAGTCATGCAGAATGAACTTTTTTGCTCTTTGTATCATGTTATGTTGACGCAAAATCTAATTTCTTTTAAGTTGTTTTTATTGTGCCTGGAAAACACATAATACCCCCCTTAAGCGTCTTCTAGGAAACTGCCAAATATACTTCTTTCAGCAACAGATTTGGGCCAAATTTGTGAACTGCGTAACTAATAGACGTCCTGTCAACATGATCTCCAACCTGAGCTTTGGCTCTGTAGCTCTTGCAGAGTTACCAGCACTCTCTTGACTTCTTCCCAGTTTGATGTTGTTCTTGTCCAGCCTGTGGGTATGCAGTTCTTCTGAACTCCCTACATGTTCAGATGGATGAACAATCCTGCTAACCTTAACCCTGTGAGACTTCCCTGGTCTGGATGGTTATCATAACCATACTGTAAGCATTTTCACAACTTTCTTCCTGACATGTTGGTTGTATTTCTTGGTCTTCATGATGCTGTTTCTTGACTAATATTCTCTAATAAACAAAACAGAACAGCTGGATTCTTATTGAGATTTAGCAACACAAAGGTAGATTCTTTTTGTAGATTATTTTGCACTGGATTTCCTTTAGAAGTAATAGAGTAAAGTGGGAATACCACAATTTCCATCTTTTTAAATTGTTGAAAACCTTTTTTCACAAATTTTACAGTTCTAAACCATTTTCTGTTGATCTCTTAAATAAAATCCTAGTAGTAAAATACATTTAAGTCTGTAGCAAGATAAAAAGGACTATCGGTACTTTTGCAAGGCTCTGCAGTTAAAGAAGAAAACACACACAGACACCTTTAGAAAGAGAACAAATTGGGAGCATAAATCCTCTTGTTACAAATTGCGATGATAACGACTAAGTCACTGTGATGACACATATTTCCCAAGATATCTCAACCCACCCAGCAGGCTAAACCTCACTTCAAAACATATTTGCCAAATGAGCTTTCCTGGCAGATTGAATGACAGATTGGGAAGTTGGCAGTTTCAAATTAAATCAAGATTAGAAACGCCTGTCGCTGCGCTGACATGGACGAAACCTGAGCAAACAACTCCCTAACTGCTCATTCTCTACACATAATGTAGCTGCTAATGTTTCCGCTACCTGCTAACCTTCAGTTGTTGATAGTATAGTAAAAAAATCCTCCCCCAGACTATTATTTAAATTACTGAGGTCTAGCCAAAAAGCAGGTCCCGCATGTTCCCACACAGACACACACCTCGAAATCAGTCAACCAGAGCAGCATCTGCCAACAAAACCTCCCCCGTTCTCCCTAACTGCAAAAGCCTCATCACCTGTCAGACGCAATGCGCATCTTTCAGCTGCACATTTGCAGCTCCTGGTGCCGCCGAGCATCCTGAATTACCCCCCAGAACTCACCACAACAGCAGTGACTCACAGTAAACAGCCCTGGAGGTAAGTAGGTTGCATTAAAAAGGGTATAAACAGGTAGCAAAGAAAATGAGTCCCGGGGAGAGGAAGGAATAGCACTCCTGGTAAAAATGAGCCCAAACTACTGCTAGCGGCTCCCTTTGTCTGCCGCCACATGCTCGGGAGATGATTGCCAGACGTGAAAGGCTCTTGTTGTTTTGATTGAGCTCTGACATGTATGAAGGCAACCTTTGCTGCAGCTGAAAACAATCTCTCTTTGTACGAGTAAACTGAGATAATTCAGACTCCAAGCTGTTTTGTTGTTATATAATATTAGATTGAGTAACTACAGTACAGTCGGCATATCGGCTGACTTCAAGGCGAGCCCTGCGGGTTCGAGGCCGACTGTGTGTACCTGGCAGTGGAAGCACACTCCACAGGGCAGGGATGAAACCAGAACATTCTCAGTGGGAGGATTGCATTACGGCAACACCGGGGTTCCCTCCAATGGCTGACCATGACCCGCATATATGCATCCTACAGCAGATGCACATACATATCTGATCTGCACACACACAAACACACACACACATGGGAGTACTGTTATCCACAGCACATCATATTTTTGTCTTTGGTTGGTTCTCTGGTGTAATGTCAGATGTGGCACTCTGGAATCTGGCTGCCATCTGCAGAGCAGACCAAAAAAGCGGAACATGCACAGCTTCTGAGCCCCCAAATAGGTTTAAATTAAACACCACCAGAGGGTCAGAGGTCAGAGTTGAAGTTTAGGGCATAAGGATAAGTTTTGGGGCAAAAAGGTCCTCATAGGGGCGGGATACTTTACAACCCAGACGGTGTTTTGGTAAACCGGTGACCCGGTGTTTGTGGATGTTGTACCACTTCCATCTGAGAGCACTGGTATGTCATCTTTCACAACATGCACCACCATTTGAGGTTTCAAACAAGCACTTAAAGAGAATTTGGTACGGTGGGAAAACCATGCGCAAGTAAATGTAACCGGTCTGCTCCAGGAAAAAGTGGCTGCCAAAAAAGGTTGCCCTCCATCACTCTAACCACTTGAAAGAGCTCCCAAACAGAGAGAAAACATAATGTACGTGCACAGAAGATGTTGTTAATCAGGCTGAAATTTATGTTTATTGTTTCCCATGTGACATTGATTAGGAAGGCTAAAGTAGATTGTCATGATCTGGGTATAAATTTGGAGACTGGATTTAACCGTAAACGAGCCCAAGCTGTGTTTTCCAGACTTAAATTTGCTACATGCTTTGATTCTGCTGCTGCAGAGGAGCTGCAGCGCAGAACACAACCAGGTAATATCAGTTACAGTGAAACCAGATATTTACATACACTAAAAAGAAACATAACCTTTTTTCTCACTGTCTGACATCAAATCAGACTAAACATTTTGGTTTAGGTCAAGTAGAATTAGCAAAATTATTTGGATTTCCTAAATTCCAGAATATGAAAGGAGTATTAGAGATTTGCATACACTAAGATTACTATGCATTAAAATAATTGTTGATAGGTTTATTCACAATATTTGAGTTAAATCAAGGCACACATGGATGTTTATTAGAAAAAACACCTCAAACATACAGCTTCTTTGAGTGATATTAAAAGCATTCTAAGGATGTAGGAATAATTTTTCAAGTCCAATCTCATCTGTGAAGTACGGTGGTGGCTGCATTATGTTGTGGGCTGTTTTGCTGAAATATTATCTGATGAATTTCACAAATTAAATTATATCATGAGGAAAGGGAATCCAAAATGTTTGACCCAAGTTACACAGATTAAAAGACAATTTTAACCAGCACTAAAAAAAAAAACGCATGTAACGTTCTGAATTTGAATAAATTTTAAAAAATCTAAAGTTTTCTGATTATTCGGCTACTTAACAAACAAAATTAAAAAAAATAGATAACTAACTGACCTACAATAGGAAAAGTAGAGTCTGATTTAATGTCTTAAAGTAAAAAAAAAAGTCTTTTTATAAGTTGTACTAAAAAAAATCCATTCTGAAAAGTTGCCATTCAACTGACTAATAAAAACGAATAAATTCAGTTATGGTGCATTACTTTTAATGCGCTTCCACCGACTCACACTCGACAGGAGAAATCTAAAACTCCATAAAATGTTCTCATGACAGATTGAAATCATATTACAGTGAAAAAAAACAACCTAACTTTAAATTTCAACCTGTAAGAAATTTGAAGTCAGACACATCAGAAACATTTGACAGTCTGAAGGAAGCAATACGTTTTTGGGAAGATGTTTAATTTTACTTTGAATCTTTGGAAATTGCAAATAAATAAGTAATCGAACTACGTAATCAAATACTTTGTAGATAGATTTATTAAAGTAACTATTGAGCCACATAAATCATTAAATGTTTCAGATAAGACAGAAAATAACGTCAAACCAAAGCTGTCATTATTTTGATTATAACTTAAAAAATTGCCAGAAAATAAAAGAGTCATAGTAAAATGAAGCACGACTAAAAAATGCAACCGATCCATATTATAGAGGTGAAAAAGACTCAGAAATGTCAGCGCCAAACACACACGACAAGTAAGAAGATTAAGGAATGGAAACATGATTAAGAGCAGAAGTGTTTGAAAAGCTGGGATTGTGGTGAATCTACAGCTACACAACCTGCTTGTTGAAAATCTGCTGTAAACATATTTTACACTAAAGGCATGAGCCAAAAATGTGATGAAAGGGCAAATAATAATAATTTATTATAACAATAAATGAGAAAAATCCAAATGAATCCCTTTTCTACTGTTTAAACATTTGACCTGACAAAACAAAGATCCACGTCAGATTGAAATGTTCAGTCTATAAAATATTGCTCCTACTGTGGAGATCAAGAATGCAGGCCTTTCTCTGCTCCTTTACAGCCCTGCAGCATTATCCTTTCATGTCTGCATAACACCTTGTTTTCATTCATATCATAAGTTTAATATACGATTGACCAAAGAGGTTTTAGTTTTATCAGTCCTCTTTACTCAGCCATCTTATTCAAAATAAGTTAATATCAAGGATAAACCTACTGCCTGAAAAGATTACCGGCTACTACATTAATATTAACTCTATTTCATGTTTATTGACTTTATTTCAGCAAGAGTCTCAATAAAAAAAACCCTCATAGCCCACACGGCAACAGCGAGACTAAAAAATGTGGGTAACGATGGAAAACACAAAGAAAGGAGACAAAACTGCAATAAAATAAATCTAAACTACAGCGAAAATCCGCATAATCTTATTCAGAACCGTATCAAACCCTCTGCACAGCAAAGCCATGGTCACAACTTCCACCCTCAGAGACAATTAACCCCAGAAATTGTGTTTCTAAGCTACACACGCAAATTAGCTCCAGCTTACTTTATTTTGTAGACTCAATAAATAAAAACATGGTTATTTACAAACATATCAGCGCCATTGCACTGCTTTTTTTGAAACATGCTTCTGTTCTGCATGTTAGATTTAATATTCTGCTAAATAAGTCAGGCTAACTCGTCGATGAGTGGTAGAAATGAGGAAAATATGCAAGTTAAAATATTTGGCATTTTCCACCCGCGGGTCTTTAATAGTCATCTTTAACTGATGTACATACTGCGCAAACTGCCTGAGTCATTCATCCCACGTTCACCTCATATTTAGCCTGTAAGGAATTTGACTTTTCTCATGCCTGCATGAGTCATAGGTCAGAGTTAAGTGCCTTAGCAAACAAACCAAAACATTGGAAAATCATCAGGTAGATCTGAAAATTACATGACTGAATATGAATATGAATGAAAAGCAGCCAAAGTTCACGGGAAAAAAAATACTGATGAAGATAAACAGATTACAAGGATGTTTGGCTGCTTCAAACTAAAATGTAAAAAAAAAAAAAAAGAATCGATGGAAATTTTGCATTTAAATTCCTATTCAAAAAGGAGCTTATTATGTTCTACCATATGTGTTTACTAAATATTTCAGTGCACACATATTAATGTTTTTTATGTCTTTTATTTTTATATAAAGCACACCCATCCTCTATCCTGATTTCGGATTTTTATAATTACTGTCATGCAGCTAACGTAGCAGCTTTAGGCTCCTTCTGCCTCTGGGAACAACTCATCACAGCCAAACTTAGTCAAGCTGCTTCATTTTCCACATATCTGTTAATAGATTACAGTCATTTTATAACTTGGTGATTTTTTGTCGTCTATCACATCACTTTCCTGAATGCTGAACAATAAGAGGCAAAGAGACGGATGAGGACGCTGATGTGAGGGGACAGAGGCACAAGCGAAAAGGACACACACATGTGGGCTTGGGGTCATTGTTGTGTGTCTGTGTACAGTTAAAGGCCAGATTTATGTGCAGCCTGTCCTCAATCAAGCGTGTACATTCCTTTGCTAACTCAACACACACACAAGCATCCAAAGTGTGCACTGTGCAGCAAATCCATGTATCCAAAGGCATCGCTGCACCTAAAACGCATCTAAAAATGGACATACAAGCACTAATCCATGTAGTTTTCCCTTCTCTTCTCTCTGGAGATTTCTTTGTCGGCATTTGCTCATAAAACCCCTAACAATGGAGACACTCAGAAACATCAGTGACCCAAAAACAAGCGCAACAGAAAACAGTCCAATAAAAGAGATCCTATAAAAATTATGTTTATTCCCAGAAACTCCATTTCTTAAGTATCGTAAATGCCACATCCTCTGCTTTGTTTCTTCTCTCGCGTTGTTGTCTCTCCTGCTTCACCTTATAAGCTAATCTTTTTTTTTTTTTTTTTAAATCTGAACATTCCTCTTGCTTCATTTTTTTATTGCTGTGTTTGGTTTCAATTTCACTGTCGCCTCATCCGTCTCAGTCTTTTCTCTAAATCCGCCTTAGACATCAGACTCTCCTCCTCTTCCCCTATTTAGACCCCCTTGTTTTGTTAGTGGCCTCTCCAAATTTTCTACATCAATGTCAATAATTCCACTCTTCTAGTTTTTGGGTCCAATTTACTTAAATATATTAGATTAATTAATTGGCCAATGGAAATTACTGTAAGGTGTGAGTGTGTGTCTGGCCTCTGTTGGACAAGAAACCTGAGCTGTTCTGTCTTTGGGTTTCAAATGTTATTTTCTTTTTCTAATGAAAATCTACAAAGTGTTGCACATTTGCATTTAACCAAACTTTATTTAAATAAAATCTAGTGCAAGCGGTTGTCTGCAGAAGGCACTCAATTATCAAAAACACAACATCTGATATATCAGAATCTTTTACCGATCTGACTTTTTCGCTTTTTGTCCTGAGATCTCTATCACAAATTTCAACATGAACAAAGTGAGGCAAAATTGTAATGTGGGACAAAAGTGATGAATGCTAAACCAAATAACTTTATGTCCCTATGACACTTGGCGGTAGCAGCATCATGCTCTGTAGAAGCTTTTCCAGCAGGACAATAACCCTGAAGCATACACTCAAACTTTTAAAAACACACAACTTTCCTTCCAACTCACAACTATCCTTTGTATTGGTCTATCAAAAAAACAAAAAAGTACTAAAATTCACCCACGTTTGTGGTCGCAACACAACAAAATGTGAAAACCTTCAAAGAACATGAAAACTTCTCTACCTGCTGCTTATGTTCTTTGAAATTTGCAGCTTCTTGGAGGTTTTGGGTGCTAAAACTAAAAGCCACAAGTTGCATTCTTGGAAGTTCTCTGTTTCAAAATGTGTTTATAACAGAAATAGTTTCCTTATGATGCCCCGTCTGCCTTTTTTTTCTACTTGTAGATGTTGTTTTGTTAGCTCTGTTTACACCAAGATTATAATTCATCTACTCTCAAAACAGCTTTACATGTCAGCAATTGAAAAAATAGTAATTTTACAATATTTACTGTTTTCATCAAGACGGCAAGCTAACAAACTTGCTTTTCTTGCGCAAAGATAAAGTCAGTTTAACACTAAATAAGACTCATTCCAAAAACAAGAACTTAAGATTGACTTTAAATTTTTTCATTTTCTTCATTAGATTTCACTTTAGCAATTATTTTCCCAGGTAAATGTTTTCCCAAAAATACAAATACTTTATTATAAATTAAATACCAAGTGCTGAGACGTTATTCTCGTTTGTTTTTTTCTGCTGCACACCTGCAGTCAAACTGCACAACATTTAATCAGTACTGCTTCAGATGATGTTGGTGTTTTGAAGCTTCAGTGAGTCTGGATCAAACATGTGAAATGTGAAGGATTGCAATGTAGTTCCTTAAGAACAGTAGAAACCTAAACTGAACTGCTGCTAAGTGAAATTGTTCTTCTGATACGAGTTGCTATTGGATTTTAAAAATACCAGCTACGCTTCTCGGTAAAATGAAGCCAGCTCACATTAGACACCATCTTTAAAACAACATTTCATGTTTTCCATTTATTTTGCTCTCAGTTGTAAACCAATAATTACTCCAGATCAAATCTACCCTCCAAAAGAAAAGAAGTTTCCATAAACACATTCTCCCGGTGTCATCACAAAAGACATATTCAGAGTTTCTTTGAGCACATTTATATTTTTTCCCCCTTTTTTATTTACTTTTTTAATCTAATCCTTTCTTCAAGTGTGTTTACTTGTAATCTGCACATATGCGGCAAAACGTTTGAGACGTACATATAAGGACGCTGCCTGGGTTTGTCAAATATTTGGAAAACATAAAACATGGAATCTGTTTGACTTGAATGAAAGTTAGTTTACTAAATCCTGTTGATTATCTCGATTCTTGTACCTCTTGTACACAAAGCAGATTTTCTCTTGTGTTTTGTGAAATCCTGCAGTGGGAATCCATACTTCAGTATACAGCTGTGATTTTATAACAAATATATGTTTCTCAAGGCCAGAGCTATTGGGGGCTCTGGGTTGGAGCCAGTTTCGGTCCCCTATCCACAAATTATTATAATTCTTTTGTCCTACAATACTGTACCGTGAAAGGTAGGCTTACACATCAGCTAGTAAGAATTGATGCATGGTTAGTTTAAAATGTCCCCTGGCAGATCTTCATGAAATGTTTATAAAATAAACATTCATAAAAAAAGTAACTAGATAAATATTTGCTTCCCCAAGATGCTGGGCCCTGGGCTACTGCCCTTGTACGCATAACTTTGTGTTATTTTGGGCAGGTTGTTGAGATTATTCTGAGAAACAGTTTAGTTCAGTCTCTAAACCTTTGTGGACTAAGTTGAAATGCAGAATAAAACCTTTAGGGATTTGGACTCACGGAGAAAACAAGGAACATATTGTCTGCTGCTTGCTTGTCTCATTGTCAGACTGAATTTTACACTTCTGTGTGCTAAGTGTGATTTATTTTAGTTTTTTCTCTCAGTTGTTTGTGTTTTTATGTTCAGAACCTTACGCTCAAAATGTACCAGCTGCAGAATAAAAGTACTAACTGTGTAACATTTTAATTGGTCTTGTGATGGGAACTTTTCAGGTTTTGGGGTGGAAAGGACATGTTAGAGTCTGGTAGGACAGAGGGGGAGGAGGTGGAGGAGGAAGAGGAAAAGGTGGAGGGGAGGGAGCGTTTTCTGAAGCGAGGGGCCATGTTAATTTGGGAAAAATGTAAACAGCATGTGTAACTGTTCAAAGCGTGACCGACTCATTTTATATCAGCCCCCCTCCCCTCGCCTCTCCTCCCCTCTGGGTGCTCCTAACTTCTGTCAATCTGCACTGCATTAACCCCTCTGCAGCCAGTTTCCCCTCTCCTTTTATCTGTTTCTCCTTCCTGTCCTTCACACACACACACACACACACAAACGTGACCTCTTCGCCACAAACCTTCCTGACTTCTTGTATGCACCGTGAAGAATTGGCTTGAGCGAATCAGAAGATGTGAAGGAGTTCAGTTTATCCTCTGTTTTTTTCCACATCTCCCTCTGTCTCTCCTGCTTCCTTTGTTTCCTCTGATTGGAGCTCCCTGATCCAAGACACACTAAAGGTTTTATCTGAAACACACCGAGTCTAATGCAAGCCTCCATGCAGTTTTTTTTTTCTTTTTTGTCTTTTGACAGTGTGAGAGTCTGTTCTGCAGCATCAGGCAGAAAAGGAGCTGTGTGGAGTCAGATATGGTTGAACCTGGAGAGATTAATGCTCTGAGAGTCAAAGGCAATGTCTTATTGTGTATTTATTTGCTCTGCGTGTCAAGAGAAGCAGCTTAGCTTTATATTTATTATCCTTTTAAAGTTCTACTGAATTTGCTGATAGTTTAATATTCTCCACTTTCTGGCCACCCAGACTGGTCAAAGGATGAAGGTAGAAAAGAGAAATAGGCGTCCAGTGCATGATTTTACCACAGATTCTCCTTCTGTCTTTCTTTCATTTCCTTTTTTTTAACATTTTCCTTCCTTTTATAGACGAGGAGAAGCAGCCGGGCCAGTCATCACAAAAGGAAACACAATGCGCGTGCGTGGGGGTGTGTGTGTGTGTGTGTGTGTGTGTGTGTCCTCTCACACCCTGACTAAAGTGAATCATGTACTTTCTCATATCAGTGACAGTTAACTAGACAGGGGGATCTGGCTGCTCTGACCCCCTTCAACCTTGTCACACATTCAACTTTTAACTTTTACTTTTTTCTCTGTCATTTTACGCTCACAACTTTCACCCCAAACACACTTTTTTATTTGTACTGAATTTGTTCAGCGTTTAATTGAATTTTTGTTCTGTATCAGGTTTTAGCAGTGGTGCCACCTGTCTACACTTGACATCAATTATTTTTATTTTAATACTTAATAAATAGGTATTTATTTAAGACGGATGAGTGCATGAGTATTTATTTCTAAATCAAGTGTGCTACCCCCCAACTTTAGCACTTCACACTCATCTAAACATCCCATCTCATGAATTATTTATTCATTTATTTGTTGTTTTATTTTTTGCATTGTTCAATCATAGTTTAATATAAAAAAGGTCTGTAAATAATTCCACAAAATAGAGCTGTTTTTGTGATGGCGTTAAAATGAATAAACATGCTCCATCAAATCATCTTGTGTTTTTAAGATTTGTTTTCATTTGACCCACATTTTAAGTCCTTTCATTGCAACATGAACAAAGTCTTCAGATTCTGCATGGCCACCCCTGACTGCATTTACCGGAGACGCACCTGCATTTAAGGCCAATTTGCAAGTCATTAATTTTGTGGGGGAGGCAGGGGAATAAATAAGTCAAACATTTTTGAAGAGTTTAACTGACACCCCTGTTGCTTTTACAGCTTATAGAAATCAGATGCTAATGGTCTTACCTCTACAAAAGCTGCTCATTATCTCCAGCTCTGTTTATTCCTGTTGTTGAGGGTGAAGAAAAAAAAAATTAAGAAATTTTCTTGACGTCTTGGCTCAACTTTCTGAGAGAGAGAGAGAGAAAAAAGCGGAGATGAGTCAACAGGTGATGTCCTCCCTCCGTCTTTAGATGCGCGTTTTCTTGAAATAAAAATCAACAACGCGACGTGATGCATCCAACGCAGGACTTTCTCGCTGACTTGTGTGGTCCGTGTGACAGACTGCATGACGGCGGAGCCTTTTTGTAGCCTTTTCCTCCTCCTCTTTTTCTCCCATTCCTGCCCTCCTTTTCCATCCTTGTCTCCTCTTCTTCCCTCGTTATCCTCTCCCTCCTCCCTCCCTCGGTGATTCACCGGGGTTGACGCACCACTTGACAGAGCCGCTCAACCGCCGGTCTTGTCACAACTCATTCCCGCCTCCCTTCCGCTCGTCATGCCGGCGAACACAACCTGACTGCGGCCGTTTGATCTGTTAATCCGCGGCGCTTTAATAAGGAGACGAGTCCGCCTGGATCAGCTGACCGCAGGCCAGGAGGAATAAGTCATTACTGCAATGCAACTCTCTGAATTATATGCAGTCGTTCTCGTGTAGATTTCATTTCACCAAAAAATTTGGGGGCAAATGCCACTTATTTATTTATTTATTTATTTATTTATACTGGTGGCAATAAAATGACTTTAAAACGCACAGTGAGTGAAGTCGTGTTACAACAAAATAACTGAAATTACTATAAAATAAATTCGTCTACTTTTTTAAGTTGATAAGAGATTGACTATTAGTTAATAGATGTTGAAACTCTCATTGAGATATTTACCCTTCAGTTTTGAATTCAAATGTAAATGAATAAAAACCCTGAACGATGTCAACAAGTGTTGCATCCCTCTTTTATCTTGTTTTCTTTCCTCCTTTATTATTATTATTATTATTATTATTATTATTATTATTATTATTATTATTATTATTATTATTATTATTATTATTATTTAAATCACCATGGTGAATTTGGTTTTGCTGTTGCCTCAAAAGTCCCACATTAGAATCCTTTGAGTCTCCTGCATGCTTTTTCTCCGGCTTGTCTGCGTATTATTTCTACACTCTAAAATAAGTGTTTGGTTTTTTTTTAATGCAATTTAAAATTAAAAATTAAATAAATACCTAAACATTTTAGGTTAATTAACGTGCTAATGTAAATTATCGTTAGGTGTGAGTTTGTGTGCTGTCAGAGGTCTATTGATTGCTTGGGATCACAACACCAAACAAACCTCGTGCAGAGACCTGGCAGCCAAATAGACGATTCGTTTAAGAAAAAGCAAATCAACAATGAAAAGTTACAGGACCTTAACTTGTAGAGAATAAAGCTGTAAAAGATTTAGAAAAATAGAAATAAATAAAAAATGCATACTTAAATCATTCCCGCAGGTCTTAAACATATTAGGCTATTGTTATTATTTTTATTATTTTTTTTAAATAGCCATTTCATTCACGTTTAGAGAATTATATCCGCCTATATATTTGCGCTTTCATGCAAATAATCCCCACAGACTTTTTTTTTTTTTTTTGGGTAAAAATCCTCCTTAATCAAGCCTAGATCCAAAAATCCGTTAAAGTCAAGCGGTGAATGGGTTTGAATAAAGTGGCCTACTTATTTGAGCTGACAGTCGAGATCCTCAGGGCTGGATTATACGGAGCAAAGAGGAGACCTGGGACTCAATTCTTGTTTTTTATGGAACAGGAGATTTATTTGGGAGAGCGCAGCACTGAAAGTATAATCTTACTTGACAGAGTGGGAGCCTTAAATGGGTTATGATTTAAGACAGGCCTTAAGGCCCTCTATTCAGCGTGTTCTATTTAGTTGGTTAGTTTACTGCTTGTGTTTAGTTTTTTTCACTTTTTTATCGCATTCTTCTATGTGTTTAATGAAGACAGAATGTAATATATAGCTCCACTGGTCACACAGTTGTTCTTTCTATCCCAGCAGGTTAATTCTTGTCAAGACCCTGAAGAACACTGCTCTGTTCTTAAACTTATAAAACTGAAATTGTGTATTTGTTTATGCAACGAGTTGGGGCATAGTACGTTTGATTCTGAATAATAATAATAATAATAATAATAATAATGATATAAATTAAAACTAGTCGCACCTCTTCGCACTTTGTATTTAAAGCTCTTTTGGGTCAGAGTATGCAGTTTGAGAACAGATGGAGTTCTTATCAGAATCATTGTGTGCCCTCTTGTGGCAGTTGGTTGTTACTGCAGTCAGTTATGATCTGCGCAAACTCCCAAATTCCGTCTTATTGTTGTCAAATGTGAGTAAGCCAGTAATTTACCTACAACATATAGTTGCTTTCAATACATTTCATTACACGTTTTTAATATATGGATAAACCAATCAAAAAATGTTTTTACTTAGCCGGACGTAGATACAAACACCGCTTGCTACTTCCTGTGACGTAACGCTAGCTCCTGATGCTACACGCGGGAAACAGAGGCTCGTCAGTGATTGTAACGTTTCACGTTTTCATACGGTATTTTCTGTTTTAGATAGAAGTAGAACCAGTGGGTATTGTGAAGCAGGGGAGGTTGCAAAGCGCTTATGAGGTTTATTTCGAGTGCTTTTGTTTGACGTTTAAACCTTTTAAATCGCGATTTGTTTTCCTCATGCCGGCCTTGCTCTGTCCGGGCGCTTGATTCAATGTTCGACGTGTCTCTGCTGGGCGGAGTTGTAGCGCGTGTCGTTTACTTCTTTTAAAGCCTATCAAGCATTTTAACACAAAAGAAGTGCACCTCATGTATTTTCAGCTAGCTTAGCTGCTATTCTGCTACTGGAAAATACAAAACTGTGCTAGAGCTCAATTTACTACAGTGAAAACTAATTACATAGGAAAAACTCCTCCTTTATTAACAGTAATTACAATGATACTACCCCGCCGTTTGATAGTTTACAAGTTTACTTAAAACTTTTGAGTCAGTTGTAATAAATATAGTAGTAATAAATGAACTAGCACATGTGCTTTCCATAATCCCTGTGGATGTATGTATCTGATCCAGTTCTCGGTCTCTCTGCAGAGCATCAGTCATCGCCTGCAGCCAACATGGGGGACATGCTAGAGTTCAACGAGATCTATCAGGAGGTCAAAGGCTCATGGGTACGTAACAGCACCACCTTTTCACTATCTCACCCACCTAGTTGAAAACAACCTAATTTTGTTTTTAACTTGTGTAGACAGAATCTTATAGTGTCTTTCAAAAGGATTCACGCCCCTCATTATTTGTCATAAATACATACCTTTTCGTCAGCTAAAGTTTTTTTAAAAAGTGAAGTTTGAATAAATTTGATAACTTTTATCCGCTCTCTTTTTGAGTATTATGAAAAGAGAAACCCAGATCTGTGTTGTGTCCCTGCAGAATGACGGACGGCTGCGTTTCAGCAAACAGAATGTGGTTTATAAGAACAACAAGACTGGGAAGGTGGACAGCATCCCGGCCGGAGAGCTCAACCAAGCGCAGTGGAGGCGCGTGTGTTTAGGCCATGGCATCAAACTCGGCACCAGCACGGGGCACGTCTACAAATATGACGGCTTCAGGGACACGGTAAGCTCTGCTTGTGTGTGTATTTAGCTAATCATTCCCAAATGACTCAGTCATATGGAGTTATTGCTTCTCCAGATTAAATTTTGCTGGGAAATAAAAATGTTCCTCAGAACGATTGGGCTTTTCCTCCTAACAAAGCTCGTGTTTTAAAGTGCTGTCTGATAAACAGCTCCCGTTCTTTCCCTGTTGTTTCCTACAGAAAAACTCCAGTGTGCTTGGTGTGAAAAGGGCTAACATTTGACTGGCGATAAGTGCGTGTGGGTTTCTGTCAGAGTTCTGTGAATCAGTCGGCTTCTCTCCTCAAATCTCTAATGGGATTAATGAGGGAAACCAGCTCCAGTATGTATGTTTCATAAACAGTGCAATCATCGACTCTTCTGAGTCGGTGTTTATGTCAATTCACTGGAGCAATGTAGCTCAGAAAACAAGATGGTGAGAAAAATAAAAATCATTGTTCTTTTGTATCTCAACATTGTTTTTAATTTCTCCGAGTACATGGAGAACGTCAGGATGTAGCTGTAACACAGGGATGAGGGTGTGGGTACAACCTGCAGGCTGCGACTGTCTCCTGGGGTTAATCAGCATATTTTGGTGGAAGATAGATCCTCTGGTTCTGGAGGAAAAGCCATGATGTCATTGTTTATTATCCCACAGTTAGTGTCGGTAATCGAGAATTGGCGAGAGATTTAGCTGCTGGCGTGCGGAGCAGACAGTTTGATTTATCCATCCCTGTGAAACGTCCTGAGGAAGTTGGTGAATCTCTGCCAGAGAGTCTGTCGAATCGCTGAGCTGCGACCGTCTTCAGGAGGCTGACGGCTCCTGCACTACTTCTGCTCAGGCTTCGGTTCTCGTTGTGTTTGTGCCCAATCAATACTTCATGTTTCCATCAAAACAGCAACTATTCTTTAGTAGGTAGCTTATTTTTTGGCAGCGCTGTCTGATATAAAAACAATGATGGTGATTTTGCAATTAACGCATTTTCCTCTGTACCCTCAAGGTGTTCTCCATCGTTTCCATAATCTTTAGCATGTTGGTATGAAATTTAGATCAGGTGAGGACATCAGGGTAATAAAAGTCAAAGTATGAAGTTACTGTAAAGCTTGAGTTAAAAAAGACTCTAATATCAGAAGTAAAGAAGTCCTCCAATTTCTTGCAGTTTCATCTCAAAGTCCTCTTCATCAAAGCTCACAATCATCTATCATCACTATCTTCTTCAAACACTCTAACCATAACCGCTGTAATTTGTTATATGTATAAAGTCCTCATCTACGATGTTTAAAGTCCAGTGTAAAATATGAAACAGTCGGAGGTCACCACAATGCACACTACCAGACTAAATACGAATCAGCAGCATGCGTGTAAATTGTCTGACGTGTTTCAAAAACGTCCTTCATAAGAGACAGTCTCACATCTACCAGTTTGGTAGTTGTAGTACCAATGTTTTTGTAACACTGGAGGACACAATGTTTTTCAGCCCTGTCACTTCTCTTATCCGCCTGTTCGGTTTATCTTCTTCATTGTTTGGTATCAGGAGTGGATAAAAAGTAGTAGGAAAAATAGGGCCAAGGTCTAAAAAGCCCACCTTTTATAGAAATTTTATTCATTAGAATCACTTTAAGAGATTTGAAGAAAGTCTTTGAAATCTAAAACACAGAGGATGTAGTGCTGTTGTGTAAGTGAATGTTTATCTGTGATGGAAATGAGATGTGTGTGTTTGTTCTTATTAAATTGGCTTCGGCAAAACAACTCCCGATTTTACATATTCATACTTTTCTTTACAGATGGTACAAACAGTTATTTAATCCAGATCAACAAACATCCTTATGACCTTTAGTATTCACTCACACACACACTCTCACGGACACACACAGGCTCTAATTGGCTCTAATAACTCTATGGACAGGCAGATACCCAGGTGTGTAAATTAGCTGATTTCGCTCTATGCACACTTGCTCCCACAATCACTTCCACATGTGTTTGTACTGCTGGGATTGTGTGTGTGTGTGTGTGTTTCAGTGACCATGTGTTTGTCGCTGTGTGTGCGTCCTCTCCAGTTGTAAGCGGGCCTGCAGGATAAATAAACGAGCTGATTGTCGGAGGACAGACGAGGCGGATGGATTACATTCATCTCCTGTGTTCCCTGGCGGCACAGTCCCAATCACATTGTGATTAATTATCCACCATTCCTGCTTCCTTCTAGGCCGTGTTCTAATGGGCTCTGATCCGTTCACCATGGAGTCTGTCAGGACTCCTCCGTCTACTGTTTATGCCTCTCATCTTTCTGTTTCTTTGCTGTTTTATTTTTCGTTCTGCAGGACTTTGAGAAGCTATCAGAGTTTTTCAAGTTGAACTACAAGGTGGAGTTGTCAGAGAAGGACATGTCTGTGAAGGGCTGGAACTGGGGGACGGCCAAGTTCTCAGGTAAACAAGCCGGCATAGAGTCACTGAAGTCAAATACACTTTGTTTCTACACAGTCCTTAAACATCTGGAAACCCAGAAAATTAGAATATGGAGAAATGTTTGACCCGTCAAACTTTATTCTCTTTTCCGTCACATAAAAGCTTAGAGGGCTCTTTTATTCCGACTTAGATTATGTTTGTTATATTTGCCACAACAAGGCTTTTGAGTTGCAGACAAAATCTACAGAAAAATGCAGATTCATTAAAAATCCAAAAGTTTCATCTCTTTTGGTGTTTACATATGCGCTTATGTCAGTTATGTTGTTTCATGACTTGTGGATAATAAAATCAATTATGTTTTTTCAATAAGTGTCCAGAACATCTATAAAGTTGAGTCTGGGAAGCATGAAAATGTCAAATATAATACAGCACCTTCTGGATGTCTGTGATTATTCGAAGCTGAAAGAGACTCGCTCTTTTCTCAGGACCGCTGCTGTCGTTTGATATCAACGACCACACGGCGTTCGAGATCCCTCTGTCCAACGTTTCCCAATGTGCCACCGGGAAGAACGAAGTCACACTGGAGTTCCACCAGAACGACGACACAGAGGTTTCGCTCATGGAGGTCCGATTCTACGTCCCGCCCAGTCAGACTGACGAACGACAAGACCCTGTGGAGGTGATGCTGGGCCATTTACATTTTTTAATGGTTATTGAGAAGCGGTTCTGGGAACTAATTTGGCTTTATTAACGTTGATGGTAACATTAAATGGCTTGTGTGTTTTGTTTCCTCTAGGCGTTTGCCCAGAACGTTTTGTCGAAGGCTGATGTCATTCAGGCCACAGGAGACGCTGTTTGTATCTTCAAAGAGCTTCAGTGTCTCACGCCCAGAGGAAGGTAGGAGGCCAACAAAACGATCATTTCAGATTCCCACATAGTGTTGAAAACATATCAAATCTGCTTTTACCATAAATATGAATATTTATCCTCCTATTCTCTAAAGGATAAACGTGTTATCCTGAACAAAAGCAACCATTTGATTTATATTTGATTTCCCACTTGATTTTAACATTTCACCATCCTTGACTAGACTTATGTGTTGTAGTCTCTTTTAGCTCCCAAATATATCCTCTCAAACTCAAAAAGAATAACATTTTTGTTATTTTCTAGTTCTTATTTTTCCAAATGGATAACACAGACTATCTTATTGAACAATTTTTTTAAAACAAATTGTTCATTTGTTTAAAAATGAACCAAAAAACAAAAATATGCCACAGGATACAGCCTTTTAAGGAACAAACAGAATAAACTGAATAAAAAATGACTTTTAAAATGTGGGGTTTTTTATTCATCTTTTCTTTCATTTCTCTTTTGGCCTATTCTTACAGATACGATATTCGGATCTATCCGACATTCCTCCACTTGCACGGTAAAACTTTCGACTACAAGATTCCCTACACCACCGTGCTGCGACTCTTCCTGCTGCCTCACAAGGATCAGCGGCAGATGTTCTTTGTGGTGAGTGAACGTCTCTCTTCTCCTTTCCAGGTTTCTGGTATTTCTGTCCTGAAGTTTCACGTCACTCTGAAGTTTCTCACCTTCCCTGTTTTTGTCTTCATAGATCAGTCTGGATCCTCCCATCAAGCAGGGTCAGACGCGTTATCACTTCCTCATTCTGCTTTTTTCTAAGGAAGAGGATATCAACCTAACCCTCAACATGAGCGAGTGAGTACGTTAGGAGAAGGCTGATTTTTATTGCCACAACCATGAAGATGGATCATTAAAACCCTTTCCACGTTTTGTCACAGTACAAAGCAACACTGAAAGGCAATAAAATTGTTTTTTCAAAGTCTTATGATTTTGTTTTAGAAATGAATGAAAAGTGTGGCATATACACTTTTATTTTAATATTTAACAAAAGGTTTTCACCAATTTTAAGATGTTTTTTTTGTGTTACTGGTAAAAAAATTTTGTATGTTTAAATTCGTATTTGTTATTAAAACATTGCTTATTTTATTTTTATGAATAAAATGTTTTTCTGTTGACGCCTTTGTAGGATTTAGATTTGTAAAAGAGTCACTTTGTAGATTTTTATCTGTGGATAAAAAAAACTTTTTGGTTGTAACATGAAAAAATGTGGAAAAGTTCAATGTCTGTGGATACTTTCTGCAAGGTTTTCGTTACTATCTTCATGGTTTCCACCAGGTGGCACCAAAGCTTTAAAGGAAATATTTTATGGTTTTTAGAGCTTTTATTATGCTTTTAAAGCTGTTTGTGGTAAAGCATAAACGGCTTTACCAGTGTGATAGCCTCTTTAATTTTCTTCTCAGCAATCCCATCAAATGTTTGCATTCAGACAGTTTTTGTTTTTCCTGTCAACTCTACCACAGGGAGGATGTGGAAAAACGATTTGAGAACAAACTCAGTAAAAACATGTCTGGCTCTCTTTATGAGATGGTCAGCAGGGTGATGAAGGCCCTGGTCAACCGTAAGATCACTGTGCCTGGAAACTTCCAAGGGTAGGATGCATCTCAAGCACGCTTTTTGAAAGATTTTATTTCATAATAAATAAATCTTAATAAGACCCTCTCCTCCTCCACAGCCACTCTGGCGCTCAGTGCATCACCTGCTCCTACAAGGCGTCTTCGGGTCTCCTCTACCCTCTGGAGAGGGGCTTCATCTACGTCCACAAGCCCCCGGTTCACCTGCGCTTCGAGGAAATCTCCTGCGTCAACTTCGCCAGAGGCACCACCACTACTCGGTCCTTCGACTTTGAGATCGAGACCAAGCAAGGAAACCAGTACACGTTCAGCAGCATCGAGAGGTGAGGCCGCCTCATTCACACGCTGTGTTTCAGGTTCCAGCTGCGTGGAAAGACGACAGCTGCACTGGTGAAGAAGAGGAAGAGGCTTCAGTGTTTATTGAAAGACTTTCTATGTTATCAGATTTTTCTGGAATTTGTTCCAGTTGTGCTGGGCTGTGCTGAAGAATGGGGGTGGGAATCTAAAGGCGTTTTGTAAATCTAATTTTGATTTAGAAAACGAAAGTGTGAATATAAATCGATTGATGACATAATAATAGAAAAGAGTCACAAATGTGTGATCTGTTTTGACAATTGAGCATTTATTTTGAGAAAGATGCTTTAATTAAACCAGCTGACCTGCTGAAGTAGGCAGGAAATCAAAGAAATTATTTTTAGGGCTGAACATGTCTGTAAAAATGTTCAATCCAGATCTCCTAAGTGGCATTGTTTAACCATGTTCAAGCTCTTCAATTTTAGTCAAAAAAACATTTAAAATTTCTAATTTAACAAAAGAATTATCCACATTTTTTATGTATTAAAAATGTTAAGTGGTTAAATAAAATTTCTGTAGAATGTGTTTATTTTTTTACCCAGTTACCAGCATAATTAATAGAATGAATCGATTACTGAAATAATCAACAGCTGCAGCCCGACTATGGATTACCATAATTACTCATTGTTTAATTACTGTTAAAGCTTTTCTTCAGTGGTCTGAGAATGAATGTCTGTTTTCCATTTGGCAAAATCATTTCCTGTGATGCAACATCACCGTACAGTGCAGTCGTTCTCCTCGGGGTCTTTTTAATTTCTCTTTTACTGTGTCAAGTATTGATTTTATTAAACTCATATTATTCTCCTTGTCTTTTTTTTCTTTATAGAGAGGAATATGGCAAGCTGTTTGACTTTGTTAATGCCAAGAAGCTCAACATCAAGAACAGAGGCTTCAAAGAGGTAATTTATGAGGAAATTAACTCATTCTTGTTTGTAAAATTAAAACATTAGAGCAGTTTTCCTTTACAGATATTGATTCATGTCACCCTTCTCCTGTGTGTCTGTGTCTGTAAACCCTGTAGAAGAAGGTGGGTATGGTTGCGGGCGTCTCGTGTGGCTGAAGGAACCCGAGTTGATTGGTGTGGAGTGATTTCTGATTGCATGGTGTGCCGCTGATGGATCCAAGCAGGATTCTGGAGGCTAATCTTGTCAAATTACTTGATGAATCTCAAATGAATTATTGCTAATCATGGGCCAGGTGGATTGGAGGAGTGTGTGTGCGTGAGGCTGATCACTCTGATAATGCTGTGTGTTTGCATTGTGCTGACTAATGTGCTGCCTGGGGGCTTTTGGTGTTTAACACTCAACCGCGTTGATTGCACCACTTGTAACGTTCTGCTGACAAGTACGAGCTCCTGCTGGCTCAGAGTTTTGCCGAGTTTCTCCCCACATCACGATTATCTGTCGCCATGGTGACGGAGTCGGCAGAGAACGGCAATGAGAACAAATGGAGCTCCTCTCCATTTCCTGTTGACGTATTAATGGCCGCCTTCCTAAATGGATGCTTCTGTCAGCCAGAAGGCCGTGGATAAAGATGCATGGAGCTGGGACCGACCGTGTGGGGGCGAGGAGAGAATAGCCCGACTGGTTTCCATGTCTACGAAGTATTAGTTTGAGCCAACGGGCTTTTTACTTGCATCTTAAGTTAATTTACTCAAGATGAAGATCTTATGTCAAAAAGTATTTAAAAAAAAAACCTAATAACAGGAAGCTTTTCTTATTAGATTAATTCTATCCTGAAACTTCAATGCCATTTTTTATAAAGAAAAAAAAAAAAAACTGGATGTTCTATTATATCTATATTTATAAACATCAGATAGCTTTTTATTATTTTTAGCCAAACCTATTTAGAACCATTATAGAAGGTCCAGAGAGCTGCAGGCTGCAGAACCTTGGGTGATGTGAAGTAAAATTACAGCTGCAAAACCCCATTAAAATTTATTTAAATTGTAAGTTTAAAGATTCCTGCACTGATGGCAGGCATTATTATTTTTATTATTAATAGGGTGGATATTGTGTATATTTTAAATCTGGCCAAGGCACAGTGAAATTCTCTAAAAGGCACATTATGTCCATATCTGTACTCTGGTCTTGCACAGTTGCTTCTGTTTTACTAACTTCCTTTTTTTTACTTGGTTTTAAAAACTAATTTAGAAATTACCAAATGCACTCTTTACCAAAGTGATTCCATCATTTACCGTTTATTTAAATATATCCTTTAAGGAGAAGCAGTGCCAGTCCCTGGGGGAAAACAGATTTTTCAGTATTTGGCCTGTGGATCAAAGATCAGGGGGAAAATGTTCATATTAGCAAGTTTTCGAGGAGCGCTAGGGAAGTCATCCAGCAACCTTTATTTGAGTTAAAAAGTTTACAGTTGACAGGAAATGTGAAAATATAACTAACTGTGTTTATTCAAAGGCATTAACAATACCTAATCACCAACTAGAACGTCTTCAAAAAGGCAAACATAAAAAAATACAATTATAATAAATTTTTTGCACTTCAGTCGATCTATTATCCATGACTTGTCACTTTATTCGCTGAAGATAGCGTTAGTGTGTAGAGACATGCAGTGGTTGTGGAGTTCAGGTGAATAAAGACACCTGACATCAGTCTTCATATGTTTTCACATACTGACCATATTATGTTTCCATTGTCCTTCCTACCAATTCACCAAAGAGAGTCTTTAACCTGTCTTTGCTGTCATCGTTACTGGTGTATAAAAAACCCTGTAGCAAATAAACAGACAATGCTTAGCCTGATGGAGGCGCAAGTGAAGCCTGGTAGCCCACCAGGCTTATGATACACGGGGAAACGCTACATTTGGATCCTGATTAGTTGATGCATCTCTGCCAACAACAAGACCAGAGACGGTCCGGGTTGGCTCTGATTGTAGCTGCAAACAGTCTATATTAAATTGTTTTATGTTGTTTTGTGGAGGTGTTTTCCTGACTGTGAGTTTTGGTTCCAGGGCATGAAGGGCAACAACAACGAGTACAGCGACTCCGACGAAGACCAGCACGATGCCTACCTGGAGAGGATGAAGGCTGAGGGAAAGATCAGGGAGGAGGGCAACGACAGTGACGATTCAGACGGAAGTGGAAGCGGTAAGTGACCGATTCAGCATCTGAACCCTTGAAATAATTTGAAGAGTAGAAGGCTAAGCTCCTATTTTTTTCCTTAGACGAGTCTTTCAATCCTGGAGAGGAAGATGAGGAAATTGCAGAAGAGTAAGTGCCTTTACTTTTACTTTTTCAACTTCAGATCGAAGCTTGTGTTTGCATTTTCACAGATTCATTCGACATTTTTCCTTTCAATCAGGTATGACAGCAATGCTTCTGCCAGCGACAGCAGCGACGAAGGAGATGATAGCGAAGACGAGAGCGCAAAGAAGAAAAAGGCCAAAAAAGCTAAAGTTGTGAAAGAGAAAAAGGAAAGAAAACCACGCAAAGAGGTGAGAAAGCAACAAAAGAAAATACCTATATTCCCAAGTCTTAGATTGTCCTCATTGAAAGCTGCATTTCTATTTCTTTTGTGTCTGAGCAGAAGAAGCAGAAGGACAAAGCTGGCCCCAAGAGGCCGATGAGCGCCTACATGCTGTGGCTGAACTCCAGCCGCGAGCGCATCAAGTCAGAGAACCCCGGCATCTCCATCACAGAGATATCCAAGAAGGCCGGAGAGATGTGGAGACAGCTGAACAAAGACGAGAAGGAGGTGAGACATGGCCTGTTGAAAGAGATTTTATATTTGAATTGAGCAGCACTTCAATCGAAACCCCTGATCTCTTGTACTTCTGTTTCTTTCAGGAATGGGAATCAAAAGCAGGGGATGCAAAGAGGCAATATGACAAATTAAAGAAGGAATACAAAGAGGGCGGCGGAGGATTGACCTCCAGTCCCAGGAAGTAAGGCTTTTATTTCAGTGTCTCTTTTTTCCCCCCTAAAGAAGCTCGTGTTACATCCCTAATTGTCTTCCTACGCCTTCGACCGTTTAGAGAGAAGAGAAAATCTGTTGGAAAAAAGGATGAGAAGAAGAGAAAGTCCAGCGGTGGAGAGAAAGAAAAGGAACGAGGAGGAAACGACAGCTTCAAGAGCCGAGAGTTCATTGAGACCAGCGACGATAGTTCCTCCGACTCCGACCACAAGAGCAAATCCAAGAAGAAGAAGAAGAAGAAGGTAAAACCAGTCACGAATACTATTAGCATAAAGAAGGATTGATTCAAAACTAAAAGAAAAAGCCACAGTTTTCAAACATCGCTCTGGTAATAGCAAAGTAATTCTGACTAACAGATGAAAGAGATTTATGATTGATTTTCTTTCTAAGTTTCAACAACTTCCCTGGAAGCACATATACATGTTTTCCTCTTGTATTTGTGTAATTTGTATCCACTTGTTGTAATCAAAACGCATCGCTCTAGTCAAATTTAGTGGCTGTTTTTTTCTTTTGCTGTTTGATGACAGAAGGGCCGTTTGGATTTCCAGACTTGAGTTTTTTTTAGTTTCTCTGAAGTCGATCTGAGTTTTGTTCGATTTTATATCATTATTACAAACTTTCAGTCACTAGAGTTCAGAAACATCCAGCATTTCAATCTGGAGAGACTCAGACAGAGAAATAGAAAACAATTAAAAGAGTTTAATGATGAACAGGATAAAAGAAGCTT